>AP028434.1:10754392-11015554 GCA_036509395.1 Antheraea yamamai | reverse complement strand
AAACCGCGGTGCGCTGTCTGCGCAGAAGCCGGCAAGCCGGCGGGCCATGTTATGGGGGGGGGGACATTGTCGACCCCCCCATGTGAAAGGGAAGTCGCCCCTACTAAAGGTGGCGAATATGGAGGTAGTTGCTCCGCTCCTGCTGCCCAGGACCTGCTCCCCTTACTTTACCCCTTACTTGCTCTCAATCAGGGAGAGGGGCGCCGGGTTTGTGGCGGTCTCCTCACGGGGTTTCGCGACCCTCGGGGTATATTTCTCCCCGAACCGGCCCCTCATCGAGTTTGAGTCCTTTTTGGACTCGCTGGGGCCGGTCGTGAGGCGGCTGGAGCCGCTCCCCATCGTTCTAATGGGCGACTTTAACGCCAAATCGAGGGCATGGGGAGCGATGGCCACGAACCCACGTGGTGAGGCTCTTGAGGAGTGGGCAGCCCAACATGGGTTGTCCCTCCTCAACCGGGGGAGCGTCTACACGTGCGTGCGACACAACGGGGGGTCTATAGTGGACCTATCGTTTGCTACCCCGTCTGTCGCACGCCGTGTCCGGGGGTGGAGGGTGATGGAGGAGGTGGAGACCTTATCGGATCACCGATACATCAGATTCGAGGTCTCTACCTCCCACAATGAGCCGGTAACCCGCCCCCGGAGGGGCGCTACGTTTCCCCGGTGGGCGATGAGCCGCCTCGACCGGGAGCTAGCGGTAGAGGCGGCCATCGTCCAGGCCTGGTCCATGTCCCCCCGGGACAGTGATATCGACGCGTCTGCAGCCCGCCTCCGTGAAGCTCTCACGGAGGTTTGTGACGCGTCGATGCCGCGGAGCGTACACCGTCCAAAGAGGAGGGCGGTGTACTGGTGGTCGCACGAAATCGCGGAACTTCGTGCGGCCTGCTCCGCGGCCCGGCGGCTGTACGGGCGCAGCCGTCGGAGACGGACCAACAGGGACTCCGAGGAGGAGGCCCGGCTGTATGGCGACTACAGGACCTGCAGGAAGACGCTGCAGGTCGCCATCAGCCGGGCGAAAGAGCAGGCATGGGAGGAGATGCTCCGGGAGCTGGAGAGGGATCCGTGGGGGCGCCCGTACAAGCTGGCCCGGAAGAAATTCCGGGGCCAGGCGCCCCCGGCAACGGAGACTCTCCAGCCGGAGGTGGTTGAGAGGGTCGTGGGAGCGTTGTTCCCCGGCCCTCCGGAATTAGCCCCTCCTCCCATGCCTCCTGCTCAGGTGGCAGAGGAGGCGCCAATCATTCCTCCCCCGGGCACGGAGGAGGAGATGGGGAGGGCGATTGAGCGCCTCCGCGCCACCGGGCGCAAAGCACCCGGCCCCGACGGGGTCCCGGGCCGGGTGCTAGCCACAGCGTTGGACCATCTGGGAGGGTGGCTTCGGGAGCTGTTTGACCGCTGTCTTGCGGTCGGGCAGTTCCCGAAGCCCTGGAAGACGGGGCGGCTTTGCCTCATAGGAAAGGAAGGCCGCCCCCCGGACTGCGCGTCCGCGTTCCGGCCCCTTTTTTTTTTTTTTTTTTTTATACATGGGGAGATCCCTTACAGATGCCCATCCCGTCGGGCAGCTGAGGATGGGTTATGTCCGATTTGCACGGACTAAAACCCCATGGTGCCTTCATATACCTTTTTGGGTGGGGGAGCAGGGACTGCCGGCTGGCACTGCGTCTGCTCCCCCGATAGGTGTAAGCCCTTCAAGAGGTCCTGACTGCGGTCTGAGGGGTCAAAGATGTTAGACCCCTCGAAGGGGGAGTGAGTGTTAGACCCCCTCCCCCCCTGACGAACTGTGGGAGTCGCATCGGCACAATGCACCTCCACCACATGGGCCTGTGCAGTTTAAACTGCCAGGGCGACGGACATGCCCGTGTCCATCGCCCCCAGGCCCCATCTACGGCGGCCGGAGGTCATCACCTACCCATCGCCGCCGTGTGGTTCGTCGACCGCGGGAGGGGAGTCTAGTGGTCCACTCCCTCTCCCTCTCCGCCGCCTCCTTTGCAAGCATGACTGTCTCGCAATAGCAGGCGACGGAGAGCCACCCGGCCTCGCTCTCGACCATCTTATTAACGACGATCGGGAGCGAGAGATCCGGGCCGATGGCCGCGACCAGCTCGTAGCGTGGCACATCCCAGGCGGTACATTCACTCATCGTGTGCTGCGCGGAATCATCCACGCAGCCACAGTGATGGCACCCTGGAGTTGGCTCCCGGCCAATGCGACACAGGTAGCGCCCGAAGCAGCCATGCCCCGAAAGCACCTGTGTCAGCCGGAAGCTCAGGGTGCCATGCCGCCTGGTGAGCCATTCGACCATGACTGGTCGAACAGCCTCGATGGTTGCCACGCCCCAGCTAGGTCGCTCAAGTCGTCGAGACCACTCTTCCACCACTAGGACCTGGTGGAGTTGGGACCTTAGCATCCCGATTTCTCGAGGTGCTAGACGTTGACCCCTCTCCAGCGCCTCCACGCGTCGATGATACAAAGACGCGTGGGCTCTCGCTTCCAGATCCCAGGGTGGGGATCCGGCAAGTAGAGAGGCCGCCTCGAAGGAGATCGTACGGTACCCGCGTATGGCTCTGACGGCCATCGCCCGCTGCGGTCTCCGCAGGCGAGCGATGTTATAGGCCGTTAGTTTAGGCGCCCACGAGGGGGCCCCGTAAAGGGCCATCGACCGCACGACCCCTAGGTACAGCTTCCGGCAGGCAGAGTTCGGCCCCCCGAGGTTGGGTAACAAACGGGCGAGGGCGCCCGCTGTGCCCATTAGGCGAGAGGCCAGCTGCCGGAAGTGTTCCTTGAACGTCAATCGACTGTCGAGGAGGAGGCCGAGATACCTCATACTCGACCCGACGTCGATGGACTCGCCTCCTACAAGAATCTGAGTTCTTAGAGGTGGCGCTTTCCGAGGGCCGTGAAACCACACGGCCTCGGATTTGCACAAAGCCACCTCCAATCCCAGACGCCGGATCCTGTCGACAACCTGAGTGACCCCCGCTGTAGCGATCGTCGCGGCCTCGCTGTGCGTCCTCCCACGAGCGATCACCAGCGTGTCATCCGCGTAACAGACCACGCTGGCGCCGCGGGGGAGCGCACCACGCAACACCCAGTCGTATCCGATGTTCCACAAGAGAGGGCCCAGGACAGACCCCTGCGGAACACCGGACACGACGTCTCGTCGACTTTCCCCCCCACTCTGATCTGGGAAGGTTACGTACCTCTCCGAGAGGTACGCCCCAACTATGCGGCGGAGGTAGTGAGGCACTCCATGATACCGAAGTGCCTCTTTGATGCTAGCCCAAGGCAATGTGTTAAACGCGTTGGCGATGTCAAGGGACACCGCCAACACCACCTCACCCCGGGCAACTGCTTCCTCCGCCTGAATCTTCACTCTCATCACTGCATCTATGGTGGAGCGCCCCTGGCGGAAACCGAACTGGTTATCCACCAGATCCGGCCCGACTCGTGTTAGATGCTGGACGAGGCGGCCTGCGATTATACGTTCGCACAGTTTTGCCACCTCGTCCAGCAACACAATGGGCCGGTACCCGGATGGACTGTCCGCTGGGCGCCCTCGCTTCTTTAGCAGGACCAAGCGTCCGGTTTTCCACAAACGTGGAAACTGGCCCTGCTGTAGCGACGCAGTGAAAATCCTCGCTAGTTGGGGTTCGAGCGCCTCGTAAGCCAGGACCCATGCACAGCCAGGTATGCCGTCGGGTCCTGGGGCGGTGCGTTTGGTCCGTAGGCGTTGCACCGCCGCCCTCGTCTCTTCCCAGGTCACCTCGGGGATCGCATTTTCGTCATTGTCGTCGTAATCCTCAGCCGCATTGGGCGCACTTGTGGGCTGAGGCGGAGTCATCGTAGGAGGCGTATGGTCTGACGTTGAGGGAAACAGAGCCGCCAATATCTCTCGGAGGAGCTGAGGTTCGAGGCTCTGGGTTACCGGGGGTGCCCTGTGACACAATTTGTCACGAACTAAACAATTTGTCACGAACTAAAGTTCCGGCCCCTAGTTTTGCTGGACGACACCGGGAAGGCGCTCGAGAGGATCATTGCCTCCCGGGTCGTCCGGCATCTTGAGGAAGTAGGGCCGAACGTGTCGGACGCGCAGTTCGGCTTCCGGTCAGGGCGTTCCACGTTGGACGCCCTGACCCTCCTTAAACAGGTCTCCACGGAGGCGACCTCTCAGGGCGAAAGAGTATTGGCGGTGTCCTTGGACATCGCCAACGCCTTCAACAGTCTGCCACATGGTGTCATACGGGAGGCGCTCCGCTTTTTCGGAGTGCCCCCGTACCTGCGGCGGCTGTTGGAGGCGTACCTGGACGGGAGAGAGGTCGCCTTCGTGGACGCCAGAGGGCAGATGGTCCGGCGCCATACGGCGTGCGGGGTTCCACAGGGGTCGGTCTTGGGCCCGCTCCTGTGGAACATGGGCTACGACTGGGTGCTCCGCGGCGCGCTCCCTTCTGGAGCGCGCCTCATTTGCTACGCGGACGACACCCTAGTCGTAGCCCGGGGGGGAGAATTAAGTGAATTGATGCGCCTGACCACGAAAGCCGTCACGCTCGTTCACGTCACGCCCCATTTTAAGGGGCTCGGACCGCGCTTAGTCAAGGCGGCAGCGGCGCTCGGACGACTCCTCCCCAACACGGGGGGGCCGGGTGCCGCCTGCCGCCGCCTCTATATGGGGGTCATCAGGTCCATGGCCGCCTACGGGGCACCGTTGTGGGTCGACGCCCTCAGAGCCACCAACATCCGCGCGCTGCGAGCCGCGCAGCGTACCGTGGCGTTGAGGGCGATACGAGGATACCGCACTGTGTCCTCAGCGGCGGCCATGGTGCTGGCCGGCTCTCTTCCCTGGGAGCTGGAGGCGGAGGTGCTTGCCGCCGTATATCAATATACGGCGGTTAAGAAACGGTCGGGGGAGCCTCCAGCTCCCAGAGAAATAGAGGAAATGAGAAGAGCGATGAGGGAGGAAGTTGTGGAAAGGTGGAGGCGGGACCTGGCGGACGAGCGGTACGGTCGATACACGATCGACGCCGTCCGCCCGGTCCTGCCGGAATGGTACCAGAGGAGATGGGGCTCCCTGACGTTCCGTCTGGTGCAGGTGCTGACCGGGCACGGGTGCTTCGGTTGGTACCTGCACCGCATAGCACGCAGGGAGCCGACCGCCGTATGCCATCAGTGCGGCGCTGACCCGGACACCGCGCAGCATACTCTATCTGAGTGTGCTGCGTGGGAGGAGCAGCGTCGCACGTTGGCTGCGGCGGTGGGACAGGATCTCTCGCTGCCGAGCGTAGTTGCGGCCATGCTCGGTAGCGAGGATGTGTGGAATGTTGTGGCCTCCTTCTGCGAGGAGGTCGTCTCGCAGAAGGAGGCGGCGGAGAGGGTTCGTGAGCGGGACCCTCAAAGTGGCCGTCTCCGCCAACGGAGGACGGGCAGGAGGAGGCGTCAGTTTGACCACCTCCTCCCTTTGTAACCGGACCAGGGAAGATGGGTCGGGGGGCCCATCTTCCCATTGCACAGGTCCGGTGGACGGAGGAGACGGCCGGTGTGTACACGGCTGTCTCCCAACAGGACGGGGCCCGGCGGTGACGCTTTTACTGCTGGGCCAACCGCTGGGGCGGCACGATGAAGTCTATAGAGATCTCGTGCCGCCCCAACTATAGCGGAAGACGTACACCGTGGGGTTTTAGTCCGTGCGAGTCGGACATAACCCACTCTCTCCCCCGAGAGGGTGGTGTATCCATAAGGGATTTCCCCACGCTAAAAAAAAAAAAAAAAAAAGATAGGTCGCGAATTACCCGGCCCTGATGGGGTCCCGGTTTGTGTGCTCCGCTTAGCGCTGGACCAACTGGGAGGGTTGCTTCGAGGCTGTTAGATCGGTGTATGTCGGCCGGACAGTTCCCGAAGCTGTGGAAGCTGGGGTGGCTTTGCCTAATAGCTAAAGAAGGCCGCCTCGCGGACTGCGCGTTCGCGTTCCGGCCCCTCGTCCTGCTGGACGATGCCGGGAAAGCTTTGAAGAGGATTGTTACTTCCCGGGTCGTCCAGCACCAGAAACACGCAGCTCATTGTAGCACTGAGGGCCATCCGGACATACTGCACGGTCTCCTCGGCGGCGGCTTTTGTGCTTGCCAGCTCCCTGCCCTGGGAGCTGGAGGCGGGCGTTCTCACCGCCGTGTACGAATTCACGGCGGCAAGAAAACGCATTGGGGAGCCTCCGGCTCTCAGGAAGACAGAGGCAAAGAGGCGGGAAGCGAGGGAGAAGACCATAGGGAGGTGGATGCAGGACCTGGCGGACGCGCGCTACGGGCGGTATACCGTAGACGCCATCCGCCTGGTCCTGCGAGAATGAATAAGTCGGGAGTGGGGCTCCCTGACGTTTAGAATGGTGCAGGTACTTACCAGTGATGGCTGCTTTGGGTGGTACCTGCACCATATCGCTCGCAGGGAGCCGACCACCGCATGTCACGAGTGCGGCGCTGATGAGGACACCGCACAACACACTCTGGCTAAGTGTGCTGCGTGGGAGGGACAGCGCCGCATTCTGGCGGTGGCGATAGGGGAGAATTTATCGCTGCCGAGCGTGGTTTCAGCTATGCCAGATCACCTGCTCGCAGAAGGAGGTGGCGGAGAGGGCCCGCGAGGTAGACCCGCTAAGTGGCCGTCTCCGCCAACGGAGGAACGGTAGGAGGAGGCGGCGCTTTGCCCAACTCCTTCCGCCACCGTAGCCGGACCTGAGGAAATAGTCCGGGGGCCCATCTCCTCATTGCACAGGCCTGGCGGACGAGGGGAGGCAGCTGGTGTGTATCCAGTCTGTCTCTCTATAGCTAGGAACCCGACGGTCACTTTCCGCCGGGTGGACCGGACTCTACAAGGTACACTAGCGAGTTCGATCCCTTGCCGCCCCAACAATTACGGTCGGTCGGTACACCGTGAGGTTTTAGTCCGTGCGAGTCGGATATAACCCACCCTCTCCCTCGGGAGGGTGACGAACCCCATAAGGAATTTTCACACGTTAAAAAAAAAGATAGGTCGCGAATTGCATGTATCAGGCAACATCCCAAGCCGAGGTGCGCCGTGCACCCTTGAGCTAGTTGTGAAATAAAAACGCCTGAGTGCCTTAAGCGCTCGCCTTAGTAGTCCGGCGAAGCTGTTAAGACCTCGCTACGTAAATAGCGTAGTCAGTTCGAAAAAAAAGATTAGTGACATCAAAGAGCGACTTCTCATTAACAATAATCAGTTTTCTTTATGTATCTCAACAACAGCTACTTTGTTGAGTTTAATAAAAAATAGTAATAGTAAGCTCAGCCAACCCAATCCACGCACAACTTTTCCTGATCCTTATAAAATAATGATGCAAAAGCATTTTTTTTTTTTTTAATTAAAGCAAATTTCATTCATATGTCTATGCGTAATAAAAATATGTAAAAAGTACCTCGTAATAAATTACCAATCCAATGGATTTTTTTCTATATCCCTTACACAGATTACGACTCTCTGAGTTTTGAGTGTGGTCGGAACGGCTTTATTAAATAATTGTTGAACGCTCAACTCTACCCTTTTAACCGAGGCTGCTATAATGGTCGCATAGACGCTTAATATTTATTATTATATTTAATGTGTTTTAAACATTACTCTTAATACACCAATATTATCTACAAAAGCTTTTATACTGTCGAATATTTACAAAAATAAAATCGTAAAAAGTATAAACTTAGCTTGGCTCATTAAATCCTAATCCCAACTAATATTATAAAGGCGAATGCCACTTTTTTTCTTAGTTACCCCTTAACTACTAAACCGATCATCATGAATTTTTTTATAAATTTCAGAGGTACAGAAAAGGACATAGGGCACTTATCGTCCAGAAAAAAGTATCAATGGGAACGAATTCACGAGAAAACACTAGTGAAAAAATAAAGCCGTGTTGATTCAATTCCGTTATAGGAGGCAATTTCGTGTGAGGAACATAAATGTTAGATCATTTATAATCTATCGTAAGAGACCCTCTGCAGGGCCCTAGGCCACTTCCCGAAGGAAGGTATGGGCATAATCCCTACGCCAGCCCACAACGTATTGGCTAAATAACTTATTTAGAAGCAAATGTGTTAAAGTATGTAGATACTTTATAATTATATTATATTACTATCTAACCCTTGCAAGTTCGTCTGCGCCAAATCGGTTATCACTGGTTTCAATTGTATTTTTAAACGCGAAAAATTTTAATAAACCTAAAACCCGATTGCAGCCACACCTACGGTTTCCAATTGTGAATCCAAACTATCAAGGGACTCACTCAAATATATACCCAGATGAGCACGACGCGTCAACTGTCACTTGTATGTAACTTTTCGTCTAAGAGCTAGCAACGGTTTTGACAAAGAATTGCAAGTTTTTTTATACATCTTTATGTTCTTCAGCACAGCGTGCGGGCTTCCTGGCTGCCGGTAAACGTTGCGTTTATTAGTGCATATCGTGCCTTTACATGCAAAAATATTGATTTTTATATAATTTTTGAATATTTTGTTTTTCGACTTTGAAATGCTACTCAAACATGAAATTATTATTGCCAGATATTTTTGTTACTAACAATAGTGTGCCCGATGCTATTTTTTGTAAATAAAATAAGTATGTTCAAAACATGTCAAGATAGCTGTAATTTTAATATTATTTTATTTAGACATAAAAGAGGGTAAATTAAAAATAATATGTATAGAATGAATTTGGCTATAGTTTAGCGCAACACTGGCTGTATGATAAAGATAGCGATAATTATGGAAGCGCCTGTTATAAACGCATGTATTCAAGATGGCGTCAGTCCCAAGTCATATCTCTACGTTTATCGTTGTTTTTCATTGTTTACGGTGAAATCTCAATATCATAATAGTTAATCAAATGAAATATATTCTTTGCAATGGAAAAAATAAAATGGTTTGAGATGAATTATTTTATTTATAAAGAACATCATCGGGCACATTATTGTCAGTAACAAAATTGTTTGACAGTGATAAATTCATGTTTTTAATGGCGTGTAAAAGATACTGAAAAAAATGTTCCTAAAATTATTTATAAATCAAAATTTTGACCTGTAAAGGTGTGATGCGCATTAAAAAACACAACATTAACCGGCTACCAGGTATCCTGAATCCTGTGTGGAAGGGCATAATATAATTATATCTTCATATTAAAGAACCAGCTTTTCTAAAATTCTCGTTCTTCCAACGCTGCTGGCTCTTGTACTAAGGTGTCCCAAAAAGTCTAGTTACATTAACTACAATTTTTTGTCTTTCGTTATCCTGGAGAACCGCTTGCGTTTTATGGGACAAAAGGTATCTTAAATGTAACCTTGTAATGTTAGTTATTACTGTGTCAAGTTTCGTTAAAATCGGTTCAGTACTTTCAACGTGATGCGTGTTCACAGGAACAGAAAGACAGACAGACAGACAAAAATTGTAAAAGGATTATTTTTGGCTTCTATATCAATAACAAAGTCTACCCCGATCAACATTTTCAAAAAATATTTAATGTACAGATTTGGCTTTGTTACAGTTTTATTATAGTACAGATAGATAGATATACTTATGATTGTAAAATCACTTCCGGTAATGACGACAACGATCACCAATTATGATAATTTGTGGCTAGAATAAAAAAAAACAAAGAAGAAACAATATGTAGAATGAACGGAATTTAACATCACGTGGACGGTGTAATAGGTAAAAGATTCTTCAGAAGCAAGTAGAATTATTGGTAAAGAAAAAAAAAACTCAACAGTAGAACTTCTTTTTTGTAGTTCACAGAAGTCATACATAAATATCATATACTCTCGCAGTTAAGACAAATGTAGTGATTCCTCACAAGTTAAAATACATTAAGGCGTTAGGGTGTATACATATAAGACGTGCCATAGATTGATTTACATACATTCTTACCTTCTCTAACTTTACTTATAATAAATACACTCCATACATATCTTAATCTTTTGGAGTCTGGTAAATATTTAGTTATTTGTTCGTTAAAAACTTATTTATAAATTGTTGATGTGTTCTAATTCAACTGTTGGGAAAATTATAATGAAAATAAAATATATGTGTTTAAAATGTGCCATTGACATTTGCAAAGTTTATTCATTGTTGATAAGGTAGTTTGATACGCCAAGATTGGAATACTATGGGGTTCAAGTAACCATAGCGCACCTGACTTTTTAAATTTAAAATTTTTCAAACAAAATCCATACGCTGAAAAAATTTTTTTTTCTTTTGAAATCATTATAGGAAACAAAAAGTTTATAATTTTTTTATATGACGGCTTCGTCGTTTCGTGGCATAAAAAAGGAAAATCAGCATAGCTTTCAATTAAAAATGTAATTTATTTATTATCAATTTTTTTTAAGATATGTGTAGACTGTTTTTCTCCAACGCTTAGATCTTGCGTAACTAGATATTTTTTTTGTTTAGACTTGTTCAAGAAGTTAATTAAATATAAGGGCAGTCCTTATTTTGAAATCATATTTTTTAATTACTTCGATTTAAACACGGAAATAGAAATAAAATCGTGTTCTATTCCAAAACGTAATCAAGTTCTATCTAAGAATCTATTCAAATATGATTAAAGGATAAATATTGAAACAAAAATACTATCGCATTCATAATGTTACTATGATGTGTAGTCCGAGTCAAATGTTTTGGCCGTTCTGAATATAGCTTTGAATTCGACTTTGCGCATAGTACAGTCAAGAAGTCAATACAAAACAAATTCAAAATATTAATATAGGAATTTAACATTGACATGTCTTTGTCTTCAGACAACTTTATCTGAATATTATACATTTAGAATACTTGATATAAAAATGAATAAATAATAAAAATTGAATCATTACTGAGGTAATAAAACAGTAAAAACTAGAAAAAAAGTAGGAAAAAGAATAATAGGAAAGATAAAAATATAATAAAAAAAAATATTAGAGAAAAAAAAAAAAAAAAAAAATGAACAATAGTAGCCGAACAATAGAATAATAGGCAAAGCTAAAATATTAAAAGTTCGTCACATCGTGTATTTGTCAGTTGTAATTACATCCAAATAACATTTATTGGTGGGTTTTGAGTGATCGCGTACTTTAATTGAATGATCCCCTTATGCAGTATTTGTTTGTAGCTGTGGTATATATCGTGAAGCATATATGTATATATGTGTTGTTGTAAATAAAATACATTCATATTATAAAAAATAATTTGTAATAAACAACGCCCTTCGTAGAAACATCATTTTTCGAACTGGATGGGCCTTCTAATATTAACAAATATAAACTAGAAAAAGAAAAGAACGAAAATAGCATGCACACGTAATTAACAACAACAAAACTATTCTGATTGCGACTGTACTGCAAGTAGTAATGACAGGAGATATGTGTCAACGTGGGTGCAAAAGGGGCGAGGTACGTGCGCGGGTGTGCCTGCTCCCCTTTCTCCTTATCTACGTCCCTTTGACACCTAAATTTGTTTTTAACCGACTTCAAATAAAGTAAAATTTCAAAAAAAAGTATTAACCGACTTCAATATCAATCAAAAACCCATAAGGTACTAAAAACCGGAAAATAAATAGTTTATCAAATTAACCAAATTAAATAAAACATATGAATATGTGTGCTACCTAGAGATGTATTGGAAGTCGGTGCGAACCGAAAATCATATCATCTACATAGGTACAAAGTTTAAGTCCACTCTCGCGTCTCTGTAATACATTTCTACCTGGAACAAATTTGAAATTTCGGTTGGCACCGAATCCGACATCCAATACATCTCTAGGTAGCACACATATTCATATGTTTTATTTAATTTGGTTAATTTGATAAACTATTTATTTTCCGGTTTTTAGTGCCTTATGGGTTTTTGATTGATATTGAAGTCGGTTAATACTTTTTTTTGAAAATTTACTTTATCTGCACATCTACTTCAGAGCGCTTAAAAAATTTGACGCGTACTTATAATATCTATAACGACATATGTGTTAATTCAAAAACAAAGGATTTTAACTTTTATTAATAAATAATAAAATATATTTCTATACAAAGACGCTTCCAAAAAAAATAACAAATAATAAAAATGTATATACTCGTATAAATAATAAATCCTAAACTGTCAGTACATATATTATATATGTAAATGTATTAAGTATTATCTACGGTATAAATAATTACATTAATATGTCCAATGAATCCTATTAAAATTAAATCAATATTAAAAGAATTAGTTTATAAAATTTAATATTACGGGACTAACCTAAGATCTAAACGGGACTAAGGTTAATTATACTAATCAATTTCGATTCTAATTCATTAGTATTTTATATAACCACCTCTAACTAATTAAGTAGTATTTAAAACATATTCCAGTATTGTGCTTGCTCCTACTTAATTGCAATATTTTAAAAATAAATATAGGTACAACGAAAATACAATTTTGCATGTATCAATATTCAATAGAGTTAGCCATATGGACGGAAAATACATAATCGTATGCATTATAACATATTGCATACTATCATTCTAGGTACACAAATGTATCTCTAACTAATAATAGGCTATATAAAATAGGCTCGAGAGCAATGCGACCATTAATTTAATATTATCATTGCAAGACTAATTAAGTTATTATTACAACATTGTATAAACAGAATGCAACAGATTTCCTTCTGCGCGATAAATTTCTTTTCTGCTTTTTCTTCACAACATATCTTTTGTCGTCAACTGATGTACGATCCAAAACACAGTTATTCTTTCGTTTCACTAAATAATTTCACCAAGTCTCTGGGCAATACTGAACAAGCTGTAACACTGTACAGGGACGCAGACAACATTCATCGGCGACCTGTCGTTTCGGCCTCATTCTCGCTGAAAATATAGCCGCCCTTTTACCGCGGACATTCGGCAAACTTTTAATCGGATGATCACTTATAACCACACTGCCCGTGCATAATGCGTAAATGTTTTGGGCTAAAGTTCTACTGCACATTTCTTTAATTAATGTATTCAGAGTCAATGAATCGCCGTAAATTTTTGTGACAAGAAACGTAGCATAGATAAAGCAGTGGAGTTTCGTGGCGGAGCGTGAAAACATTATTTTTTAGATAAGCGTACGTGCCGAACGGCTGTTGTGTGAGGCACTGGCGCTTCCGTCTAGCGCACTCTCAACGCTTCAATAATAGACTTGATAACCTGTATCAGCTTCGACAACAGAACAACATGAGTTCAAAACAACAAGTCGGAGGGCCCTCAGAGTCAAGACGAGACTGTTACGATTTGATATTTATAGAATTTAGATAACATTTGTAGACGATAACTGTTTTTAGAGATCGGTGAGGCACGAGGACCTTATCGCTGTTACATTTACGCTTGTCTGTTTGTCTCATTTTAGTGGTAACATTAGAGATAATTACGTTAATGTTGATTGTTATTATTTGTATAGAATATTATTTAGCTTTTACCCGCGACTTTGATTACGTTAAGACGACTTGATCTATGCGTCGGGAACAGTACTTTTTTCTAGATAAAATGGACTTTTTGTCCTTTTTTGTGCTCCTGATGATGTTTATACAAAATGTCACAATGACAACCGAAAAACTGAAAATGTTTACTTAAATCAATGCTGTGAATAAAGGCAAATGTCTAACTCAGGTATTGTACAACCTTACATACACACACAGAGATCATTTTCGCGATTTTATTTTGTTTTGTCACACCACTAGATGACAATGCAGCGCGTCTACGTCTAAACCGTTCAACCGACTGACATGAAAACTGTTATAGGGACGTATTGGCACACAAAGCATACACATATGTGTATATTATAGCAAAAAATAAAATAAAAAAAGGATGTGGAAGAACGAACTTTTAAGGGGTGGTAGGGTGTCTGTACCCGACTGGATCGCGACCACCGTACACCAGGTGGAACACCCGCCATGGTGGCACATTTGGGCGTGTCACGTTCCGGGATCAGCCGGTGTATATCCAGTAATCAGGCCGGCGTGACAACGGCGACCGGCGATGAATAGTATGTCTTTCGGTGGTCGCCATTGTTTTTGGATTGTACTGTGCTTACCATCAGGCACAGTACAGTCACTTTGCCGAGGTAAAATAAAAAAAAAAAGAACTCAATTTATTAGAAATCATGTTTATGTTTTTTTACTTTTAACCCTATATTAAACGGAGATGCATAATATAACAATACAAACCTTCTTTAGATTTCGCTATAAACATATTTACATTAAATATTATAGTGGGCGTTACGTATAGTGCAAGCAGAAATGCAAAGTAACGTCTACGTGATGGATTTCCGCAAAGGAACGCCTTCTTCAATCAAAGATGTATATTATAAAAGAATACCTAAATTATTAGACATTACTTAACTTTAATAAGGGGGGGGGGGGGGGGGGGGGGGTAAAAAAAAAGGGGGGAATAGGGGGGGAGGGGGGGGGGAGGGGGTTCGCCATTATAGGGATTTTTAAAAAAAAGGGGGGGGGAAAGGGGGGAAAGGGGGTAAAAGGGGGGGGGGGGGGAATATGAAGGGGAAAAGAAAAAAAACCCAATAACTAAACGGATATATTTACCACAATTATACTTAAATAATAATAATATATTCCAAAATTGTACGCAGAGTTACACATATATAATTATTAGACATATATATTATTATGTTATTATTAGAAAACATATTTGAATGAAAGATATCATACTGGATAAATGTTGTTTACTATATTTTTACACTTAAATGTTACATGTACCGGCCTGGTTTAAATAATATTGTGGTAAGTGATTATAGCAAGTAATTAAGTAAATAGACAACGATTACTGATAAATAAAAAGCAAACTTATGTATCTATTAGTCACATGAGTATAAAAATGTACTAACAATGACTATAAAGGATTTGTATTTTGTAACTACATTCATAGTAATGACGACTAAATCAGATACAGTTCTATATCACCTAGCTTGGTTGGTATAAACATGCTAATTTTGTTCACTTATGGTTAAAAAAAAAAACAAAAAAAAACGTCCCATTGGAATCGCTTTTGCACTTTAATCGTCAAAAGGTATTCTCGTCTACACGGCGCAAGATAATGTGCCCAAATAAGATATAGCAGTTCTTTCACCTCTAGTGCCCGGTTTCTGAGGTACTTTAATTGTAGTTTATCTGTTCAATAGCGTTATCAATTCGATAACTTGTCAAGTTAGGTCTCTGAATACACAATCATACGATAAACGTTAGATACGTCAGAGGTGGTAGAGCCACGCTGAAGCTATTGCTGGTTTCAGCATGAATGGTTCGGCTCGTCCGGGGTAGTACCACCCTCTGGCAGAAAACCGACGTGAAGTAACAGTGCTTGCATTGTTGCGTTTCATTCGGCCAATGAGAGCGCCGGATAACCCACCTCCCCCCCCCCCCAAACACAGGGTGGCAACGCACTTGTAACGCTTCTGGTGTTGCAAGTGTCTATAGACGGTGTTGATCATTTAACATCAAGTGATCCACCTGTTCCACCTGTCCACCTGTGCTGAGCCATCTTCATTTGCGTTTTTTTGTTTACTGTGTACTTTATTCTCGAGAATATGGATTTGGATTTAAGCAGCTCTTTGGGATCTGATATAGAAGTAATAGAAATTATTTGTAATATATCGGTGCATTGACAATTAAAGGAATATAGAGATGTTTTAGAAATATCCAACGAGGAAGAATTTAAAACGAGATATCGGTTCAACAAGCATACTAAAATAAAATAAAGCTTTGTGAGAAAGTATATCCTGTGTTGACTCCCATTATTCGTCGTAAATACACATTGCATGTATTAGGGCAAATTTGTATTTGTTTAACTATACACTACAGGTACATTTCAGGTAGTTATTGGTTTTTTTTTCTAACTGTCTAAGCTATTGGCCTAGTAAGGCCTTAACAATTTCACCGGACTACCCTTAACAGCTTCACCGGACTGGTTTTTGGTGATATTGGTGATTGGTAACTTTGTAACTAAAATAATATTAAATCATTTATTAGCTTTCGAAATATATTTTGAACATAATTATACTAACTTATTTAAAAGAATCCATAAATTTTTGTAAAGGTTACCAAGATTGACTTTTTCATATATTTTTCAAACTCTTTAATTTTTTTGGTTATTATGTCAATTTCTCTCAAAAAATATTAGGGACGAAAAGTCTCTCGAATCATTTAACACACTTGTGCGTAATTGGTCTGATACATGGGACGCAAATGTGTCTGTTGGAGAAGCATGAGTAATGTTAAAATGCTGCTAACGAATATAGCAGGTCACGCTTTCGGATACGTGAAATTTACGACTAAGGACTGGTTTTCCGAGAACTTGGAACACTTAAAGCCATTGCTTGACTTAAAGCGACAAGCTGCTCTGAGATTTCAACTTAACCAAAGTCCAAGGACACGCAAGGAATTAAGCAGTGCCAAGTCAACTCTAGAATGTAATGCACGTTATTATGCTAATCAGTACTGGCTACAAATATGTCAAAGCATCCAATCTTACGCAGATACCGGTAACGCCCACGGCCTATATGCAAGTATAAGGCAGGTGATCGGTCCAGTCCCAAAAAAGACGACTCCACTAAAAGAAGCAAATGGAACTATAATAACTAACAATGAGCGTAAGTTAGCTCGGTGGGTAAAACACTATAAGAGTCTCTATTCAATACCAGCGAATATACAGCCTGTAGCTGTTGATAACATACCAGACCTAACAATCTGGAATGATTTAGATGACAAACCCACGATAGAAGAATTTCATAGGGTTGTCAATTAATTGAAAAGTGGAAAGAGTCCCGGTGACGATGGTATACATACCGAAATTCTGAAGATCGAATGCTTAGAACCAATATTGTACAATCTACTTGATAAATGCTGGGAAGAGGAGTACGTTCCTCAAGATATGCGCAATGCCAACATTATAACCTTGTACAAAGGGAAAGGCGATCGCGGTGATTGTAATAGTTACCGTGATATATCGCTTTTGAGTACAGTAAGTAAGTTGTTTGGGCGGGTGATACTGGGCAAGCTTCAGATATTGCCTGAGCGTATCTATCCTGAGTTCCAATGTGGTTTCCGTACCCACCGTTCTACAGTAGATTTAATATTTACCCTTCGTCAGTTACAAGAGAAGTGCAGAGAGCAGAAAACACCTCTAGTGATGGCGTTTGTCGACCTTAACAAGACCTTTGACACAGTAAGTAGAGAAGGACTTTTTGCAGTATTGGCGAAGATTGGGTGTCCTCCTAAGCTGTTGAAACTCATTATATCATTTCATAACGACATGAAAGGAACCATGGTCCAAGATGGCTATACACCAGAGCCATTTGATATTCGTAGAGGTGTTCGTCAGGGTTGTGTGCTGGCTCCTACTTTATTTGGGATTTTTTTTCGGTTCTTCTCCAAATAGCCTTTGGAAATGACCTGCAAGGTATACACTTACATTCCAGAGTTGACGGGAAACTCTTTAATACCACACTTCTCAAATAAAAACGCCATCGAGACGATTTTTTCGTTAACAATCTTCTGTTTGCCGATGATGCAGCATTTGTAGCTGGTTCTTCTGATGAACTCCAAAGCATGGTTAATAGCTTTTCTTATGCAAGCTCTTTACTTTGTATGTCAAATAACAGCAAAAAAAACAGTTATAATGGTGCAAGGGTACGCAGATAATCCTACGATCTTGTTGGACGGTGGCCCTTTGAAAATAGTTGATAGGTTTTGTTACTTAGGATCCATTGTGACTAACAACTTATCTCTGGAAAATGAAATTAAAGCTCGCATTGGTAAAGCAGCGACCATGTTTGGAAAGATGAGTACAAGAGTGTGGAATAATAAACACCTTATTAACAAAACCAAAATGACTGTTTAGCAAACATGCGTCTTGAGCATACTCTTATACAAAGAAGAAAGCTGGACGACACGTGCAAAACAAGAACGCCACTAAATGCTTTTGATATGCATTGTATTCGCAAAATTCTGGGGATAACTTGGGCGGACGAGATCACAAACGAGGAAGTTTTAGAGATTGCTCAATTGCCTAGCATAGCTGCTGGGCTGAATCCGAAGCGTCTTCGCTGGCTAGGACATGTGTACCGCATGGATACATCCCGTATGCCAAAACGTATCTTACTGGCTGCTATAGCGTATGCAAAAAGGAATGTTGGGAGGCTATTGCTACGTTATAAAGATGGCGCCAAGCGAGATATGTCCTCTTTTGGCATTGACTCTAGAAACTGGCAGGAGCTCGCCCGAGACAGAAACATGTGGAAGCGGTGCGTTCATGAAGGCGTCGCGACCCACGATAAAACGTGGTTCAACCTACTTCGACACAAACGTACTAAACGTCACCTGTCTCCAGATAAGGACCAAGCAGCTCCAGACCTGACGTTCACTTGTCGATCCTGTGGGCGAGGCTGTCGCTCCCGAATTGGGTTATATAGCCACGAAAAAAATGTCTTCATAACGCTGTTTAAATCGTCTTCTGTAGACGTAAAGGCCATTATATATATATATGTCAATTTCTCAATATTTTTGGAAATTCCCTTTAGGGACACTTCGTACCCCGCGTGTCCCCACAGAAAATGCCCTGAATATAAATATTTTTCAGTTGAAATTTGAGAATACTATAAATTTAATAAAAAATACCTGAAGTACTTTTGCCTACCTATACGTAAACAGATACTATTTATGAGCCATCTTCATGTTATTTATTCACTTGATCAATACTTAAGGAAAACGTAGCTGGAAAATCACGAGCCATAAATTACTTCTAATCAGAGAATAACAATGCCCTGTGTCAATTACAATAACTGTTTACATTACCTATTGTCCTATTTATTATTCTTGAACGAAAAAATACAACTATTATCATTATTACAAATAATGTCGTTAAACAATATAAAGCGAACATATTTCACGTATACCGGCAAGATGTGATGTAAAGCCGGAATAAGGACCGGTAATATATTATTATGACAATATCCTAGCGTGCACGAAGTTGATACTTGCGATGTGAAATGAAAAATTCCGAGAAACAAGTGAGGATAATTTAACATAATAAATGATATCACTATATTATGTGTCTTATCATTAATAGATTTACCCTGAGGCAAATGTATTATTTAACAAAACAATTGTATAATTCCGTACTTGATTACACAGACATGAATGAACCCAAGGTATATAAGATAACGGAGTTCCATAAAACACTAAATTTTATAATAATGGCTTATTTCATCTCTATTTTATTTCGCAACACGCCAAAGGAATCCCAATATTTGTGTTTACTTATATTGGAGTAACTCTGTTGTACTACCGAATACTTGCGTCTGGGTCTTTGGCACGAACTTAATATAAATAATTATTCGTATTCGTAACAACGTTTTAATATCAAAACCAACCATTTCTCTCTTTAATAATAATATCAACGATAACCGTAACTCTTTTTTATTTCTTTAATTTGTTACCATCATGTATAACATGTAAACAAACAATGTAGACATAATTTGTTATTGATTTAATTAAATATAAGTGGATTCTTAAGATTTATTTATTTTCTTCTTAAGCAATTCGTTAAGAAAGATGCAATGAATACTTTGAAGCGCTCATGGAAGATTTAAAATATTCACGCATTTTTTTTTCGAACTGACTACGCTATTGACCTAGCAAGGACTTAACAGCTTCACCGGACTACTAAGGCGAGCGCTTAAGGCACTCAGCCGATTATATTTGACAACTAGCTCAAGGGTGCACTGCACACCTCGGCTTGGGCTGTTGCCTGATAAATGCTTTTTTTTTTCGAACTGACTACGCTATTGACCTAGCAAGGTCTTAACAGCTTCACCGGACTACTAAGGCGAGCGCTTAAGGCACTCAGCCGATTTTATTTGGGCAACTAGCTCAAGGGTGCACGGCACACCTCGGCTTGGGCTTGTTGCCTGATACATGCAATTTGTGACCTATCTTTTTTTTTTTTTTTTAACGTGGGGAAATCCCTTATGGATACCCACCCTCCCGGGGGAGAGAGTGGGTTATGTCCGAGTTGCACGGACTAAAACCCCACGGTGTACCGACAGACCGTTGTGTGGGGGCGGCAAGGGATCGTTCAAGCTAATCAACCTTGTAGAGCCGCCCCCACGGTCCGCCCGGCGGAAGGTGACCGCCGGGCTCCTACCTATAGAGGGACAGACCGGGCACACACCGGCTGCCCCCCTCCTGTGCCGCCGGACCTGTGCAATGAGGAGATGGGCCCCCCGGCCCACCCCCTCAGGTCCGGCTACGGTGGCAGGAGGAGTTGGGCAAAGCGCCGCCTCCTCCTGCCAATCCTCCGTTGGCGGAGACGGCCACTTAACGGGTCTGCCTCGCGGGCCCTCTCCGCCGCCTCCTTCTGCGAGATGACGTCCTCGCAGAAGGAGGACATCGCTCGCCAAGCCTATTCGCTGCCGAGCATGGCCGAAACCACGCTCGGCAGCGATAAGTCCGTTCCCACCGCCGCCGCCAGAATGCGGCGCTGCTCCCCCCACGCAGCACACTCAGACAGAGTGTGCTGCGCGGTATCTTCGACAGCGCCGCACTCGTGACAGGCGGCGGTCAGCTCCCTGCGTGCGATCCGGTGCAGGTACCACCCGAAACAACCGTGTCCGGTGAGTACCTGCACCATCCGGAACGTCAGGGAGCTCCACTCCCTGGAGATCCACTCCCGCAGGACCGGGCGGACGGCGTCTGATGGTAAACCATCCGAACCGCTCGTCCGCCAGGTCCTGCTGCCACCTTTCGACGGCGTCTCCTCTGAGACGCCGTCGCTCCGCCTCTACCTCCCAGGGAGCCGGAGGCTCCCCCTTCTTCGTTTCCTCGCCGCCGTGAATTGGTACACGGCGGCGAGAACTCCTGCCTCCAACTCCCAGGGTAGGGAGCCGGCGAGCGTGAAGGCCGCCGCTGAGGACACCGTCCGGTACGCCCGGATCACCCTCAGTGCCACCGTGCGCTGCGCATTACGAAGCGCGCGCACGTTGGCGGCACCGAGGGCGTCGGCCCAGACCGGTGCCCCGTAGGCGGCCATTGCTCGCACGACTCCCATGTAGAGTCGGCGGCACCCGGCGCCCGGCCCCCCTATGTTCGGGAGCAACCGGCCGAGTGCCGCCGCCGCCCCAGCAATTCACGGTCCGAGCCCCGCAAAGTGGGGCTCGAACCGCCAGCGCCCGTCCAGGGTGAGGCCCAGATACTTCATCTGGGTCCCCACCCTGATCCGGGCGCCCTCCACCACTATGTGGGCCCCTGGTGGTGGCCCTCGCCGAGGCCCATGAAATTGTGACCTATCTGAGCTAACCTAAGCTAAGCTAATTATCTATACTGATATATAAAGCTGAAGAGTTTGTTTTTTTGGTCGAACGCGATAATCTCAGGAACTACTGGTCCGATTTGCAAAAATCTTTCGGTTTTAGATAGCTCATTTACCAATTTATAATTATAATTTATAATAAATATAATTTAGGCAATTATATATTATCACGCTAAGACCAGTAGGAGTGGAGCGCCAATGAAGAATGTTTCAAAATCGGGCATATTTTTCGTTTTGATTACTTTCGCTGCGTGTCATCGTTAGTATTATATACGTTGCCAGGGTAACGTGGTAAGTTTCTATCGCAAACATTTTCAAAGATTATTTTGTGTTCCTAATCAAAAAGTTTATTCTACGTTAGTTTTGTTTCCAATTTTTTATTTGCAATCTATTACATATTATAAAAATAAAGTGTGTGTTTATAAAAATAAATAATAACTTTTTGGTGAATGGATATTTAGTTACAAATACTGGAATACTACAAAAACGGAGCTACAAATAACAAAAACAAATGTTTTTATTTTCGGTCGATATTTTTATATTTTGTTTGTTTATTTGTCTGTTCCGGGTAATCTCCAAAACGGCTGGACCTATATTAACGGGAATTTTGCTGGCAGATAGCCGAAATTATAGCGGTGGACATATTCTATTTTATTTGTCCGCGGCTTCGTCCGCATTGGTATTTCCAAAATGGTTGGACCGATTTTCACAGGATATTTACTGGTCTGCTTCTATTTACCAAGATTGCAGACCTCATAAAAAGTAATTTAGGTTTTTTATTCGCCTTCGGCCGCAGTAGAATACCCGAAATGCTTAAACTGATTCTCACGGGACTTTCACTGGCAGATAACTAAATAATGAGCTATTTTATTTTAAGCTAGCGGGCTCGGCAGACGTTGTCCCGCCCTGATAATAAAAATAAAAACCTTGACAAATTATTCATAAACCTATACCATAAACCGTTTTACCTACTGGTGAATGAACGGCATGAAAATCCGTTCTGCAATTTTTGACTTTATCGCGAAAAGATAAACAGACAGATCAGAGGACTTTGTTTTACACTATGTAGTGATGAACTGTTACCCGTGCATTCGTTCGTGTGAAATTGATCAAAAATAATTTCTTTACTGTAAACAAGCGCGTGAGACTTGAATTGGACTGAATTTGAATTATATTATCATTTTGGTCAATTTGGCGGCCATTTTGTTTCATTTACCGCGTTTGCTTCTACATAACTCAGTGATTATAGCAACGTATAAGAATAACATAATCATATGGATAATATGGGCATGCTATATCTATATAATAAAAATATTTAACACATATTGTTCGATAATGTATAGTTTAAAATTTTCATTACTTTCTTATATAGTGTTCGTGAGCACAGAGGGTGGTATATAGTAGGTTAAAGGTATGTTGCTGATGATAAATCCCATCTCATTCGATATACTATTCATGTTCACATATCTAATGTACACGTTACATGTTACAGTTGGCGTGCGTGTCGTAGTAGCAAATGTTTTTGAAAAAGTATTTCTGTTATGTACACACCAACTTACAATTTTACATTTCTTTAATATATTTAAAAAAACGCGTGCGGAGCCGCGGGAGACGGCTAGTTCATATATATATGAGTTGTTGAAACATATATGTGTACCAAGCATACATACCACAACAACTCTTATATATATTTTGTATCGAATAATTTTCTACACTATTTCAGTTTGATAAGGGAAAATAATAAAACCCTTCCCCTTTCATGTTTAAGCGTGTATGCGTGCAAGTGTGTGGAGGTCATATGTGTAATGTTATCACAGTGATGTAAGATTTTGTATCACGCGAGCAGTGCACTCAAGGGCTCCGCGCCGAGGGAACGGACCTTGACGAAGCTTGAGCCGTTGCCGAGGGGGCCTAGGCTGGTGTGTGGGAGCGAAATTTACCCCCAGACCACGGCGGCGGGATCCGTGGTTACGCGGGCGTGGGCGTGAACACGCTCTGTTTGAAGAGACTGACTGGTACTGATCGTTTGCTGCCGTTATTTTATCGCGAGGATCGGTAAAAATATATCGCGGACGTCTTTTGTAGCGCGCAGCGTTGAGTACGGTTTCATATTTTGCGGCGGATACCACTAACGGACCGGGTATAAATTTACGCATCTTTGTTGCGTTATAGTACATAACAATAGATGGTTAAACGTACGGGATGGGATATCAGGTAAGTTTGATATTTTATAGTCTGATAGGAGGCGCTCTTCCAAATACCTTTGACTAGAAGAGGGGACAAAAGATGAAGCAAAAGCGGCTTTGGCATCTACTCTTCCTACTATCAAGAAAACGGGAAGGAACTTGTCACTATTTTATCGCGATCAATAATCTTATAACGCCAATAAAAGACTGGGACTAGCTACTTCAATCGGCACCAAAAGATTAGTTAGGATATCGCAAAGAAGTGAAGCTCTCTAAAGTAATACTGAGGAATAAAATATTTTTTAAATTGAAAAGTATAAATCATCTTTAAAAAATTATCGTAGAATAAGATTACCTTGTCAGTAAAACTCCGAAGAAATCTCTTTAAAAATTAATCAATGGCTTCGGGTGGTGAATACGGGATAGATGAACCCTGAACATAGGATGTGTGCGTCTCCTATACATGGATGAGTAAACCATGAACCAAAAAAATAACGATGTTTGATAGCTCGATTAGTGACCATCTTATTGGTGAGTCTTTTTGTGAAGAACTGTGCTTGCTAATTATACAGTGGAATGCGATAGTAATTAACACATCCGCAGCAATATCTTTAGTGCTTCTGAACTTCCAATCCCGCATTCACTGTACTCCGTGATGGACTAATACTAGGATAATATTTCCCTCAATCAAAAAGTAAAAAATGGTATTTATCATTTTATATTACGACTCATTTTTTTCGTTTAATTATACAATTCACTTAAGTACTAAGCACTATGTTATTAGAAATAAATGAAAACGGTCACTAAAATACTGGAACTTAATATCATTTAAGTTTAAAACCCTCATGAGGTGAGAGCAACAACATAGTAAAATAAAAGACAAGGGAATCATAAGGACTGTCGTTTTAATGTGCCTTCTTTTGAAGTTATACTTCTTTTGGCGCGTTAGGGAAAAATGATGAGAGTAAGTTTTTACAATGCGCGCGCACACCGTCACGAAAAACCGACACCCTAAAGTTAGCAATAGTCAACATTTTATTTCTTTGTATTTGTTATTTGTATTTCTTTGTATTAAAACTTTCAATGTATTAAATACCTTTTTTCTATCGTTAGTGTCGTTTTTTCTACAAACGTAGAATAAGGCGAAAGATAAAATTTTTGAAAAGATTTTTATCTTGTTACGCCAAAGAAGTATAACTTCTAACACGTGTACATAAGTACACACACACCCTTTTTTAATTTATTTTAACTTTTAATTGATAATTTGTAATTTGAAATTATCATCTATCTATTGGCATTAGTATTGGCACTCCGAATAAAATTATATACATTTCTAAATAGTTGCTAATTAATTAACCATATGAAGGGATGCATAAGTTTGATACAATATATCAGTATTACATGTACACAGGCCGCTATACTACGCGCCGCTAGTCTGGCCCAAGCGCAATACGTCAAAAGCATCTCGAGATCATCGGTGACGCGAACCCATACGGTTTTCCCCTACCAATTTTTTTTGTAAATCACTCAACATGGCTAAGAAAATTATCACTTCAAAAACGATTACTATATGTAAAATATAGGCATATTTCATAATTTTCAATTTTCCTTCTTGTCTTAGCCAGTATAATCTATTTACCAAGAATATAGAATCAATTTACTAGTACGGAAATATTTGTGCAAACTCAATTGAATCAATTCAAATGGTATCTCCTACCTCATTCGAAAATATTCACAATATATTATACTTAAGAGAATAATAATAAAGGAACTATATAAATAAAAATATTCTTATAAGCATGCTGCAAATAAAGAAGCAATATTACTTAAACTGAGATTCGAATAAAAACAATCAAAGTTGCCGACTCATAATACGTCGGATTAGTGGATGACTTGAAACTTTTTAAGAGTCCCGGATGGTAAAATACTTATTTTGTAAGTCTGAGATTAAAGTTAATTAAGATTTCATTATGATAAAAGAATGTAACGATTGAATAACCTATTAACGTATGTACTAGACTATTGTATCTTTATTGTTACTAATAATAGAAAAAGTAATAAGCTATAACTAGTACGTTTTTCTTGTGGAATTGAAGCTCTAATTATCGAATAACATTTGTCTTGGTTTCATTAAAATCCGTGTACTCTATCAAAAGTTAATGTAATATTAATGACGTCGCGACTTAAGTACGAGATAAAAGTAGATAAGTAAATGGATTTAATACATTCAGATGATTTTATTAGTCACTGTTTTTTTACATTAGGTTCCACGAAGACGGAGTCGTGGGCACAGCTAGTTTATTATATAGAATACAATTGTTATCGTTAATTCGATAACGACTATCGAAAGCAATACTAGACCATTTTTAACAGACTTCAAAGGGCAAGACATTCTCCATTTGGTTGCAAAATTTTTAATGTTTGTTATCTCAGAATTTCTCTATTTATAAAGCGATTTGGAAAATACGTAATATTGGAAAGGAAATATTTTCAAGGGAATTTATTTATTTATTTATAAGACACACATTATAGATAATAAGTAACTATGTTTACAATTATCATTTTAATTTAATTAACGTTGGATCTTGCACTTCGAAGATACACCAGAAGACTACTCAAAATCGATTAGTGATTAAGATGTTGCTAGATTTATGACAACCCAAATCTAGGTACCTACCTATGATCAATAACTTTCTGGTATTTTTTTAGAATATTTTTTAAGTATATATAGTTTTATTTATCTAGACCAGTGCTTTTTAAAGTGTGGGTCGCAACCCCCGTTGGGGTCGCGAAGCCTCTTTGGGGCGGACGCGAAGCTTCTATAACCGAGTTGCAAAAGGTTGAAAATGCTACTGCAGTAAAAAAAAACAATAAAGTTTTATAAGATTTATTAAGAAAAATGTTAACTAAAGGACATAAGCATTTGTATTAAATAAACAACAAAACTTAGGAGAACTCTTATGTATTTATCCGAACCCTAATTATCAAAATGAATAAATATGTTAAACTGAATATTTGTCACAAAATAAAATACATGAAAGAAAAACAACGGGCAGGAGGGTTGCGAAATATTTTTTCATATTAAAGGGGCCATGTCAAGAAAAAGTTTGAAAAACACTGATCTAGACTAATCTATACTTTAGTTATTTTTTTCCGAACTTGTTGTTTTCACAAGGAGATCATTTGGAATTGGCAATATAAACGGAGTGAGAGGTGATAGCAATTTGATACGATTCAGTACTTATACTTTAATATTAAACGCGATAATCTCAGGAAGTACTGGTCCAATTAAAAAAAATATTTCAGTGTTAGATAGCTTATTTATCGAGGAAGGCTATAGGCTGTACATCATCTCTGAGACATTGGTGTGGACAAGGAGTGGAATACCAATGAAGAATGTTTTGTAATCGGGGTTAAAGTACGTAAACGAAGTCGCGAGTTAAAGTTAGCGTTAACCTAAACTAACTATTCCACGTGAATAAAGTCGCGGGCAGAAGCCAGTTATACAATTAAATAATTATCACAAATTATAAATGAACAAACAACAGTTTTCGTTTTGTAATAAACCTGATAAATACCCAACAATAGCGACGCTGGAAACAGACTATGAAGTATCCAGTGAGTATTAACAACCACCTGAAATTTTCCAAGTATTCGTTTCGTAAATAATAACGATTATTTAAGATCTTATTGTTTCTTAATTCTATCTATTCAGAACCTTTACAATATCGTACTTTGGAGAGTGTGCACAGGAATTACATGATATAATTCCACCGTCCCTATTCCATCAGAGGATGACTAGACGCCGTGAGGGTTTCCACCCTTATGTGGTTGATATTCTCAACATTCGTACGAAGCGATTTGCTTCCACATTTATTATACGTACGGCTAAGGTGTGGAATTCAATCCCGGCGTCTGTCTTCCTGTCATCATATAACTTGGGAGTGTTAAAAAGTAGAGTGAATATACATCTACAGGTAAACAAAAAAAAGATGGTAAGCGTGATTCATTGTCGGCTTCATCGTCACTTACCATCAGGTGAGATTGTAGTGAAGCGCATGCCTGTTAAATATTTTTTTTTAAATCGTTGAAGTTAATTTTACAGCATTTATTTTAAAATCTTTTTCACGTTACTTATTATGTAAATAATAGGTCTTTACCTATGAAATTGCCGTTCTGCAGTACTGGCCATTTCAAATCAAAATAATTTTTGTTTGGCTAAGAATTCTAATTTGAAATTAATTTTATTTTAAAAACATGGAATTCTTTTCCCAAAAGTAGTCATTTGTTTATTGATTAGTGTTACATTTTCATCGCATTTCAATCTTTTTTGTCTTCATGGATACGTTAAAAATTCGAGTAATTATAGAATATGAGTACCGTCGTGGCAGCAACGCGGCACAAGCGGCACGCAACATCAACGACGTTTATGGAGCTAACACTACAAACCAACGCACCACCTGTTATTGGTTTGCTCGCTTCCGTTCTGAGAATTTCGACCTGAAAAATGAACCTCGCGGTCGTCCGAAGACTTTGGTCGACAATGACGAATTAAAGGCGATTGTGGAAGCTGATGATACACCATCTACGGCTGAATTAGCAGCAGCTTTCGACGTTAGCATCAAAACAATATTGGTCCATTTGCGTCAAATTGGCAAGATAAAAAAGCTTGACAAATGAGTGCCCCACGAACTCAATGATCGCTAGCGCGAAGTACGCGTCGAGACGTGCCTTGCACTGCTCAACAGACACACAAATGAAGGAATTTTGAACCGCATTCTTACCTGAGATGAAAAATGGATTCTGTTTGATAACCGCAAGTGCTCAGCAAGTTGGTTGGATCCTGGTTCAGCACATAAACAATGCCCTAAACGAAAACTTACCCCTAGAAAAGTGATGGTCACTGTCTGGTGGTCTAGCGCCGGTTTCACAGTTTCTTACCAAACGGGGTGAGCATTACTGCAGATGTGTACTATGAAGAACTGAACACAATGATGGAGAAGCTGGCATATCTCCAACCAGCATTGTTCAATCGCTCATCTCCGCTGCTCCCGCACGACAACGCGCGACCTCATACTGCACAGCAGACGGTCTCCAAGTTACGAGAACTGGGCTTCGAAGTTCTCCGTCATCCGCCCTACTCACCAGACCTTGTGCCTACAGACTACTACTTTTTCCAGAATTTGGATAACTCCTTGGCGGGAAAAAAATTCAATACCCGAGAGGCAGTACAAAATGCCTTTGAAGAATTTGTTGCCTCCGGTCCAGCTGATTTCTTTAAGAAGGGCATCAATAAACTGCCACTGCGTTGGCAAAGATGCATCGATTGCATGGGTGATTACTTCGATTAATACAAATAAAAAATACATGAAAAAAATTCGTTTAAATTTTTTCATACAAAACGGCAATTTCATAGGTAAAGACCTAATATTTATGCAAGATTTCAAGACGTCAGCTCATTCGTTGTTTACAATTCAACATTATAATTATTAATAGTAATTTTGAAGATAGAAGGGGTATTTCTAATAAAACATTAGATCATAAACGTATTAGTTATTGACAATATGGGCATATTATATCATTATAATAACATCTTTAAGTTATTGTTTCATTAGTTCCTTATACAGTGTAAGTGAGCACTGAGGTAGTTATATGGTTGGTTAAGGTTCCAAATATGCTGATGATAAACCCCATTTCACACACTGTTAGTATTTATGGGTCATTCCACCAAATAAGAACACTTTTACGGGGCGACCCTCGCGGATTATGTTTAAAATTTATGGAGGTGTTCTCTATCAGAAGACAAAAATTCCCTGAGAGATTTAGCTCTTAATACGCAGCGGTCTTGATGTTATGATTTTTTGAAATTTTGGAAAAAATATTTTTTCAACTTTTTCGTCAATTTTTCTGTTATGAAAAACATTTTTAAACAAAATCGACAAACATTGTATTTTGTAGGAAAAATTCTCAGCTTTTGAATGAAAATATTTATTTTTTCATAAACTCATCAGAAGACCCTTAAAAATCGAATTAAAGTGGAAAAATTGATTTTTTTTTGGTGTGCAGCCCAAAATTCTTCAAATTTGAATTTTTTTTCTGAAAGCTGAGAGTTTTTTACACAAAATATAGCGTTTTGCCGATGTGCATATTTTTTGTTTCGTCACAATTAAATTAAACGCAAATTCATTATAATTAAAATACTTTTATTTTTGAACTTTTTTGAGATGTGGACACAGTTTTAATGAAAGCATAACCAATTTCATCTTTTAAAGGCACAAAAGTGTGTAATGACTGTGTACCTTTCACCGTTTTCGATTGAGAATATCGTACGTCTAACACATATTTTTTTATTAAATAATCGTCATTAGCTATAAAAGTAAAGTCAACGCTTGTAAAATTTTTCGTTCCCCAGGAAAACAAATCTTGTGGTTTCAGTATTGTTGTGGTTTCAGTATATATACTGTATATGTATATATACTGTATATATACAGTTATGCTTTCATTAAAACTGTGTCCACATCTCAAAAAAGTTCAAAAATAAAAGTATTTTAATTATAATGAATTTGCGTTTAATTTAATTGTGACGAAACAAAAAATATGCACATCGGCAAAACGCTATATTTTGTGTAAAAAACTCTCAGCTTTCAGAAAAAAAATTCAAATTTGAAGAATTTTGGGCTGCACACCAAAAAAATCAATTTTTCCACTTTAATTCGATTTTTAAGGGTCTTCTGATGAGTTTATGAAAAAATAAATATTTTCATTCAAAAGCTGAGAATTTTTCCTACAAAATACAATGTTTGTCGATTTTGTTTAAAAATGTTTTTCATATCAGAAAAATTGAGGAAAAAGTTGAAAAAATATTTTTTCCAAAATTTCAAAAAATCATAACTTCAAGACCGCTGCGTATTAAGAGCTAAAACTCTCAGGGAATTTTTGTCTTATGATAGAGAACACCTCCATAAATTATAAACATAATCCGCGAGGGTCGCCACGTAAAAATGTTCTTATTTGGTGGAATGACCCTTATATATCTAATATATACGTTACATGTTATTGTAAGTGGCGTGCATGTCGTACTTACAATTGTTTTTAAAGTGCAGTTCTATAATTGTACATGATCTCACAATTTCATATTTCTTTAATACTATTTAAAAAAAACGCGTTCGGAGCTGCGGGTACAGCTAGTATTAAAAAAGATTGTTTAGTGCGATTGCCAAGTCAATCTATTTATGTATATAATTCAGGCTTCTAGTTTTATCCACAACGAAGTTATAGCGGGTCGAAAATAACCTGAACTGCTTCAAGAAAAGGATGGCACGGCCGTGCCGCTGTTTTGATCGACTTGGTGGGGGCACGGCAGTGCCCCCAGATATATGTGAATTCAAGCCATTACTGTTTTAAAGTATAATTCATAATAGAGAGTAAAGTTCGACCTTCCACAAAAATATTGTTATCTATTAGTATCACCATTAATCATTACATAGTATAAAACAAAGTCCCCTACCGCGTCTGTCTGTCTGTCTGTCTGTTCGCGATAAACTCAAAAACTACTGAACGGATTTTCAAGCGGTTTTCACCAGTGGATAAAATGATTCATGAGGAACGTTTTGGTATTAGTATAAAAGGATTTTTTTATAATCAGGACGGGAAAACGTCTGCCGGGCCTGCTAGTATAATAATAAATTACATTCTACACTTTACATGACATCTATCGCCTTTGATTATTAAAACTCGATACATTTAATTTCAAAGGAACACCTCGACATTCGGCATTTTGTTGCGACAATTAACTTGCCTTTAAAATTCGATAGCAAAGACTTTATTTGTTAGATTAAATTATAAGTTCTGACGAATTGTTCGATACAAATACAAACACAAGTAAGAACGTATCTGAGGCACGGGAATTATGTAGGGCGCGTCCGCGAGATTAAAAAAAATGCACTTTAATAAGAAATAATTTAATATGAAAAGAATACACTTTACTTATACTAACTTTAACATTAAAAGGAAACTATTGTTCGAGGTATGAACTAATAGTTCCGTAACTAAACCTAAGAGAAGTCACTACCGTTCGAAGTCTGAACCGAGAATGTCTAACCTAATCTAGAACCTAACCTAAGAGATGTGACTACCGCTCGAAGTCTGAACGAATAGTGGTTTCAACTCTGATTCAATGCACGAGGCGAGTCTCACGATGCCACGGTGATGACGAGCGCCCAATTCTCCGTACTTGTCGCCTCATGTTGCCTGATGCTGCAGGTGGCCGATGTGTCGCAATGGTTACAAGTAAACGGTGAATTATGTCACAACTTGGCTGTTACAATGTGGTGTGATAGCGTAACACGGGTAACTATTGTTTGGAGTACCACGCTATGTTTTTCAAAGTGTAAATATGTACATTCATAATGTGAGCAATGCCTGGAATAACTGTAGGATCCGGCGTTTCGAAAAAACCATTCACAAAGAATAATGCCAATTCTGCCAAGCTAGAACCCTCGAGTTGAAAATCTGTCGTCAAGCGTATATAGATGTATTCTGGCAGCCACACTTGAGAGCCAGTCTCTCTGGGATTAGCATGTCTACCTTCATATACCACATCGTTATTTAATAACTGGTGAGATTGTAGTGAAACGTTGAAAACCCTATAAAGTATTTTAAAAAGCACGTTTTTTTACATGAAATTCCACGAGGATTTAGCCGCGAACACTGCTAGTATCAATATAAAATGTTAAAATAGAATAACGCTTCAATTAACACAGAGTCTGTTAACGATTAAAATCACTGGGCACATGAAACGGGGAGCGAAACGGTTGCAAATGAATTTATCTAACATTCTGCCGTGGAATATACGTATGCCTTACACGTAGTGATTTATACATTTTGTTTATATTATTCCTACTTACAAAATGAAGTATATCTTTTAGTACTTTTACGCCAAATTATCTTAACCAAAACAAAAGCTATCTTACTTAAGTACAGCTACCGAAACATCGTTAGATATCTAACCTACTAAAACGAATACTAAAAAAATGCTCCTTCAATCAGCATGTATTCATTTTAGTATTTCAATAAACGTCATTCGATGTAACATCTAAGGGAATATCACTAAGCCTCAACTTTTAAATGCTTCTAAAACTTCAGATATAAATTACAAATGTATTTGTAACAGTCCAATGGGCTCATTCCGTTAATAATTTCGTTAGATGTTGAGAAATACCTATAAGTTAAGTATTTCACATCGGCTCATTTTGTTCAGTATCAGCGTTGATTTTACTATCAGTAAGTAAAATCTATACATACAATAAAATTAAAGTGTCTGTTTGTACTGTCAAAGTAACAGCTTTTTACTAAATGGATATAAGATAACGTATCATTTACGGTAGTGATAAAAAAAATATTTTTAATATTTTTGTCCGTGTGTCTGTTTGTTCCGGGTGATCTCCGAAACTGTTAGACCAATTTTGACGGAAATTTCACTGGCACCAACGAGGCTTAGACAATGACAATACAATATTTTTGGCAAATATAAGTTAAGATAAACACGATATTAATTATAAGTATTTGCAACATATCGCAAACCGTAAACAATTGAAAAACTTAGAATATATTCAAGTTATTACTTTTTCTATGGGAGCAAAGACTAAATTATATTGACAGTATGTACATATTATATCTATATAATAAAATTTTAAGACATATTAACAGATAATGTAGGTATAGCTGGCAATTTTATTACAGGTTTGTTATGTAGAGTAGGTGAATACTGAGGGGGTTATATAGTGGGTTAAAGTTCCTAAAATGTTACTGATGGCAAATCCCATCCGGCACATTGATATTATTTACATATTTAATATATAAAAATCAATGTTTGTTTATTCCTATTTTATATGTTGTCATACCGTTTATCAGGATAGAGACCTTTGTTAACACACTGTCTACACTTGCGCGAAAATTATAAGCGTAGTACAATTGAATCACAGTACAGGTGCGCATGTCGTATCTACAAATGTATTTGAAAGAGCATTTATATAATTCTATACTCTTACAATCTTAATTACAATTTAAAAAGCGTGTGCAGAGGCACGGGTATTAGCTAGTAGTAAATATGAGTAAAACCTCTATATTTGATAAAAAGAGTCACTATTAAATAATTTAAACATTCTAATAGTTATGCAATGCAATTCATCGAGAATGTTATAAACGGACGGGGAAGACAATTTAATTTTGAATACAGTACAATACAAGGAAATGAGCAAAGAAAAAAACAAAGTGTATATAATAGCAACTACTGCGAATAAAAAAAAAATTATTGCTACTGCAATGCAAATATTTTTCAAGATATGCCTTCCATATGTTGATAGATTCTTGATGTTTTATATAAAACTAGCGGGGCGGGCGGACGTTGTCCTGCCTTGGTAATAAAAAAAAAATTAAAATTCAACCGCAGCGCCACATACCGGATCCAATTGTGAATCTAAACCATTCTCGGATCCACTGGAACACGCACACAAAATTTATATATAAAGATAAGAATTATATTTTCTTTAAAATCATCGCAGTTACCAACGCAAGCAACAATATAAATTGAACTAGTAAGCTACTGACAAACCGAATGACAAAGGGTTATATATTATTTATTAGTGACCCTATAAAATTACCAAAGGCCATCCAATAGCAACCACAAATCCCTCGAAATTTATACCGCAATTAGTGGCGACCGATCTCAGACATTTCACGAATTGGACGGAATAGATCCGAGTTGAAATGGGTGCGATAGATAGTCCCTATCGATGGGCATAATGACCACAGAAGTTACAAGTAAATTGATCATTTGACTCAGAGGTATTTTAAAGCTGCAATTATTTAAATGATAACATAACTCTTGAATAAAAGAAATTATCCTTTGAAATACTACAATAATGACAACCTTAATATTTTGTTTTCAATGTTTAACATCTGTTGCATTTTATCCTATAGGAATTTTAAGATATTTTTGTCAATTCTAATATCTCATTTTACAGCAAATTCGTAGGTAAACTTGTAGCATTTCGAGAGTTAGTGGCGGTATCATGTATCTTAACATACTGGAGCAAAATATAAGCAAAATACGCGTTGTACAATAACTTTAACAACAAACAGTTGAGAATATAATATACTTTACAAAAAGGTATAAAAGTTAATATTTATCTAATGACATTATTATAGTTATGTGCACTGTTTTTCTATCAAAACAGAAAAGTTAGTGTCTCTAGTGTACCGACTTTCTTCCGACTATACATATTCTAGCAGTGCTTGTAGAGATTCTGCTACTTACAGGGACAATAGAAATGTTGTTCCTCATTTAGTGACATCCCAAAAATGGTTAGAAATAGTTTTCTTTTGTAGCTAACGTTCTTATTGGTGTTTGATTATACAAAACTCTCTCTGATATAAATTTTTGAATCGAAAAATTGGATACCGTTTTCCATGATACTTACGGAGCATTTAAATTGTTTCTTCTACATAACAAGATATTTGATATCATTACATAGTATAAAACAAAGTCCCCTACCGCGTCTGCCTGTCTGTCTGTTCGCGATAAACTCAAAAACTACTGAACGGATCTTTATGCGGCTTTCACCAATGGATAAAGTGATGCACGAGGAACGTTTTGGTATATAATTTGTCCAGGTTTTTTTTATAATCAGGGCGGGACAACGTCTGCCGGGCCCGCTAATCTTAATCGATAATTACTTTCCGGGTTAAACTATAACAATATATGTTCTATATATAATATATTAAACGATGATTTAAGAACACACTAACAATATGTCAATAGGATTTGAAGAATATCTAAAAGTGTATAACTAAGAATAACAACAATATAATAATATGGATAAACTTGTTCAAGTTACCTGTCGGTTCTTATTATATAAAGAGATGACTTTCAAGCTGGTAGGATTTTTTTTATTTATTTTCTCAGAGTACATATTAAATATAATATGTATATATTATAAAGCCAGGGATAATTGGTTTTAAACGCATTGAACATTGAACGACAGTGATTCGGCACGCTCGGGTCGGTGACGTTTGTATCGTCTTTACTCGTTTCCAATTGTCGTCAACTACATTTACTATTTGACAAGGAGTGTATAATTCCAATAATTGCGGTTTTATGAATATATACTTACTTAAATATAAACATCGTTAAATGTGTATGAACTTGAATATATTTATTATAAGTTGTCACTTCTATTTTGTGGTCATAAGTACACACCCACTTTTTTATGAGTTTTTTTTTAAGTTATACTTCTTTTGGCGCGTTATGGAAAAATTATGAGAGTAATTTTTTCCGATGCGCACGCACACCGTCACGGAAAACCGACACCCTGAAGTTAGCTATAGGCAACATTTTGTTTCTTTGTATTTGTTGTTTGTATTTCTTTGTATTAAAACTTTCAATGTATTAAATAAATTTTTTTTTTCTATTATTAGTGTCGTTTTTTCTACAAACGTAGAATAAGGCGAAATATAAAATTTTTGAAAAGATTTTTATCTTGTTACGCCAAAGAAGTATAACTTCTATCGCGTGTATATAAGTACACACACACTTTTTTTATATATCATAGGAGGCAAACGAACTGGTGGGTCACACCTGATGTTAAGTGATCACCACCGTCCATGGACACTTGCAACACCAGGGGAGTCACAAGTGCGTTGCCATCCTGTGTTTGGGGGGAGGGGTGGAAGGGAAGGGGGAAGGAGAGGAGAGGTGGACCTCTGGCGCTCTCACCGACCGAACGAAACGCAACAATGGAAACACTATTACTTCACTTCGGTTTTCTGTGAGAGGGTGGTACTACCCCGGGCGAGCCGACCCATTCATGCTGAAACCAATAGAGACTATCCTCAGTACATTATGTGACAATACGCAAAAATACCTATCGTGTACTCTAAATTAAATCATTATGGTTCGTATAAACATCTCGTTGCTTTTTAACAACAACAATTTCGGAAGTAAAATAAATGAACGTATTTTTAAAGAATACGCTCATATTTCTTGTATAAAAATGGTTTTTCAAATCATAATTTTCATCGCTGTTTCTTGGATTCAAATATAGAAGACTTTTACCTAAAACTAGTTAAGATTATATCGCGGTAAAATGCTCTCAATCTTTCACACTTTTGAGAAATAATTAACAAGCATAAAATTTTGTATCTAAATTGAAAAGTGGCAACAGTGAAATCTATGAATTATAGAAAACCTTTCAAATTCGGTAATCGAAACACAAATAGGAAGCCATAACGTTAATTATATTAAAATTGAATAATTACCTGATAATCGATTTACGTAAATGCACTGCGGCATTTTCTATGATAAGACTTATCAGACAAAAGTCGTTATAATCTGCGCGTAATCGATACATAAAATGCGTGTTATGATATCTGTATTAAAATCCTCGACAGCCAGGTAAATAAAGATTATAACTTGGAATATATAGTGACGTGTCCGTTCTGTTAACTAGTACTTCTTGATCACTTTAAAATCATAATATATTTTAATAATTATCAGTAATAAAAATAAGCTTCAAAATATTAAATCTATACTAATATTATAAAGAGGTAAAGTTTGTGAATTTGTGACGTTGTAGGGGGTAATCTCAGGAACTACTGGTCCGATTTGAAAAACTATTTCAGTGTTATATAGCTCATTTATCGAGGAAGGCTATAGGCTATATATCATCACACGAAGACCAATAGGAGCGGAACACCAATGAAGAATGTTTCAAAACAGGGTTTTTTTTTTCCTCTTGAGAGCTTCCGCTGCGTGTTAGCCTTAGCCCAAAGTAACTATTCCACGCGGACGAAGTTGCGGCAGAGGCTAGTTAACAATAAAATGAGTAATTAATACAAATAATTAATTATTCTGATCTGTATTCATATTTCAGAATGTATTAATGCTTCGTACAAAAACAAATCGGAATTTATAATTATATTAAAAATCGTGGATAGTTTAGTATATCTTTTAAATAATATGAATTGTATCATACAAATTATTGTATAGTGACTCTCTGAAATTTTTGAAATTGTGTCGCAGTTGCCGAGGCTGTAAAACTATAATGTCCAATAAGCTCTCCAATTCTCTTCAACATCGGTATGAAACTGAAAATATAAATCCATGTAAGTTGTTTGATATTTTCCCTATTTATAAATACATCACTGTCGATATATTTATGGCGATGTAAACAGATTTGAAAGGCCTGATATTTATTATGAGTGTACGAGATATGCGGAAATAAAATAGTAATAATTAGTCCGTTGTATATTGTCAGGGGCTAATTATAAATGTCGTACGTAAATATGTCATATGTAATATGTATAGACGGTTGTGTAGACGAGCGCAATGGCCAAACGGACACAGCGACGCGGCACGGCCCTCCGTAACCTTGTCGCATAAATATAGACCACAGTTGTGTCACCAACACCTAACCACGTTACCATAATTACGGTCGAGATATTAGCGCCTTATCACTAATAATGGCCGTGCGATTACATTATAATCACTTCGTACCTATACATGTGAATCGAAGAGTGTTTACGAAGTGTAATTTCGTTTTTGACGCGGTCTAGTTACGTTTGTTGTGGAGTCCGGGGAGTTATTTTCAGAATGTCATCTACGACGTCGCCGGCGGGGAGAAAAAGTTAGTTTATTATTAGTTACCTAGCGTCTACGTTATAATTTTGTAAGCTCTGGAATGTGAGTGGATAACGATTGTGATACGAAATACTAGTGTGTTTTATTCTGTAAAATAAATTACATAGAAACTTCATAGGTAAAATAATTAAAATAGAAGTGTTACTAGGCAGTGGTTTTACTGGTATAATTTAAAATAATCCATTGAATTAAATCAGCTTGGAAAATTTACATTGATTCGAGGACTTGGATTCCCAATTACAAAATTAAGAAGTGAGTGCTAGATGTAATGAGCAGTTACCATCGCTTGGAATAAAGTATAACTGATTTTATTTTTTACAGTTATTGTATTCTATTTTATTACCAACATTTCTTCTATAATACGATATAAATATAATTATAGTGTCGTAGATATAATATACATATTGTAATTGTATATTAGAACGTATTTTAATTACCGTGATCATGTGATGGCCGCAATACAGCGTCATCGAGTGTGCGTACTTGGTATTTGGATCAATACTACCGCATTCTTTTGTTTGGCTAGTCGACGACGAGTAGCGACAACAACAGAAGTTCACGAATAACCTTGAACTATAACTTTTTAATTCAGAAAATAATTACCCATTAACATAATTGTCATTTTGTATAAAGCATACCAGTCTGTATATGCAAGTGCAATGAGTTCTCCCAAGAGAAGGCATGGAGTTCATGAACGCTTGTTATCGTTATAACTAATGCTGTCTTATTTATTATAAGTTATTCGACTTTTGTCTTAATCAATAAATTCAACTTCATTTTCGATTCATCATAAATTGTATTTGAAGATTTTCAAGATTTATTACGATTCTCGGATTTTGAAGCAAAACCTTCTTGAGCCCCGTTGTATATTGAAATTCGATGAAAAGATAAAGCGATTTTAAATAGAAACAAACATTTACATCTACAGAATTTAATTAGCAAAAGAATATATACATTATCATTCATATGAATATTTTATCATTTGTTGAAGGCTTCAAGTCTACCGCATGTTAACTGCGGTTTTATTAACTTCTTTATAGATTTTATAATGTCCAGTGATCTTACTTTTAGTCTAATTTTCAGATCATATTTATAACAAAATTAATGGAATTGATACAAAAGAAATCAGATATAGAAATGTTAGAACAAGAATCATAAACATTTGAGAAATTCCAAAAAAAAAAGTTTTATCACCCGATTGTAAAAATATTTCATACCAAATGTTAGCCGTATAAAATATTTTATTTCATAGTGAACTAGTTTTATTTTATAGATATACTAAAAGAACAACCGCGTAAAATTGCAATGAACTTTTATTTCACTTAAGCGTCCTAAATCTGAAAAATAGTCTTGTAAAATTACTCAGCTATCTAGAATCCCAAACGTAATGTAAAATGAAGGTCGATTGGAGATTAATAGATGGCATTTGCTTGTTCAGTTTGTATATAAGTAACTCGAAAACTCGAGTATATCACCTTTAGAAGATTTATTGGTCTAAGAGACATTGATATCTATAAAAACCCAAGATGCATATTCAACGTCTCAATACCATCCGCATAAAATATGTACACAATTGAAAAATTGTGCACTCATTTAAAATAGTCTCACGTCGCTTGCGTCCTGTACACTGCTTTATAAAAACAACTATAAATCATTCAGATAAGGTTGAATTAGCAAAATCATAAGTTTATCGCATAACTATATGTACGTATGTAATTGTGGAGTTTTTGGGGACGGTTTTGAGCGCAACTTTTATTCGAGATTGATCGTCTTGGGTTTTTATATGTCAATGTTAAGAAACAGCATTTGTGATTTTATTACATCATTTTAATTACCTCGCTTTCTGCTCTATCTGTTCGGGCAGACTTTTGTAAATGATTTTGAATTAACATAACGACGGACTAAAGACTAAATTATGAACAGCCCAACATGAGATGATAATACGAGAAAATTAAAAAGAAAGCAAGAAAATTACAAAAAACCAAGAAGTATAGTGTATATTTCAGATATGATCTCTTTTAAAGATAATTTATAAAACACGATATATTCTTTTTTTAAATTAATAACGATATACTGCAAGACTCCAATTTTTACATGACGTATTAATACCTGAAAATCGTTGTTTTTTATTGATTACAGTAGTACTAAGCACACTGCTAGAGACGGAACACTACGAGAGCATAATCAAAGATTTAACCTGTACAAAATGCAATAAGTATATGAAGCCGCCCATCCACCTATGCGTGGATGGGCACAGCATCTGTGGCCCGTGCTTTGAAAAAAGTTACCAGTGTCACGTTTGTAAGGTATATATCTTTATTAATACTATTAATCATATTATCATCTTCTTACCCTCATCCCGTCTAAGGAGAGTTGGCACAAAATGTTTTCCTCTTCCACTATCTCCTGTCAGTGTTACCTTTTGTACACATCATTATTCACACAATCCAGTTTCACCTTTTTCGGTTTACCTCTACTCCTATATCCGTCCACTTCCATACTCAAAGCTTTTCTAGTTACTATTTGTTAATACTATCATTACATAGTATAAAACAAAGTCCCCTACCGCGTCTGTCTGTCTGTTCGCGATAAACTCAAAAACTACCGAACGGATTGTCATGCGGTTTTCTCCGGTGGATAGAGTGATTGATGAAGAACGTTTTAGTATATAATTTGTCAAGGATTTTTTCATAATCACGGCGGGACAACGTCTGCCGGGCCCGCTAGTTAAACATATATTTGATAAATAGTAATAAAATGCGCAATTCATTCCTAATGTGGTAATTATTGGCTTATATGGCAAGGAAACAGCTTAGCAAAGTACTAAAACCAATTTTCTCCTAAGTTTTGCCAATTAGTAAAAACTATATTTAATACTACATATAGTAACATCCTCTAACAACAATGCTTGCGAATAAAGACTGATTTAATAACAGTAACCATTAGGTAATTAGTTGGATACTTTTTCTTACATTATAATTAGAACATCTGCCGAGCTTGATAATATCCTTCTCTCTTGATAAACTTTTCATGATAAAAATGCTGTCTAAAAATAATTTGTACAATTATAACTCTAACCAATTATTGGAAGTGGAAAATATAATATTATATTATTCCTGACATGTCACTATTGCCAATAAACTTTATGTCAAGAGTCTTGAAATTCCAGGAATTTCTGTAACAACAATTAAAATATAGCTCGTTATTGCTACATGTTTTAATAAGGGGAAGTTTGTATCACTTAATATTAAAAGAAAATTAATCAGTTTTTAAAAAATATAGCATTCTAACTAGGGGTGTACCAATAGTATTCGAATTGAATCGAACCAATTCGATTCAAATTTCGAATAAATGTTCAAACTAGTTAAACAATATAAAATTGTAAAATTTTATGTTTTACTAGCTGTGCCCGCGATTTTGTCGGCGTGGAACATTATGTTAAAAACAGTGATTAATAAAGTCATCTGAATGTATTAAATCTATATACTTATCTACTTTTCTCTCGTACTTACGCCGCGTCGTCATTAAAATTACAATAACTTTTGATACAGTAGACCGATTTTAATGAAACAAAGACTAAGTTATATAAGTTATAATTTGAATTACGACGCGGAGTTTTTGGCGGGATTTTGGTCTGTCATGTAGTGGATTTTATTTTATTCGTAATCTTGTGTTACTTGACTCTATATTGTGTAAAATTGGTGGTGTTTTATGTAATATAGTTTGTTTATTGTGCATAAGTGAAGTGAATGGAAAATAATATCACGTACCATGAATTCTGAGATGCCACAAAAACTCCATGGAAAGTTCTAACAAGATGGCCACCATCTTGTTAGTTCATTGAAATTATATCAAGAAACTTCTAATATCGATACTCACTTGACAATGGCAGTAATAGTCTACTAGAAGACTGGTTGCCAAAAATGGAATGGAAGAAGAACTTGTAATACTATTAACTACTCGATAATGGCAGTAATAATCTAAAAGATTGGTTGCTAAAAATAAAGTTAAAAAAAAACACGACGCGGCGTAAGTACGAGAGAAAAGTAGACAAGTAAATGGACTTAATACATTCAGGTGACTTTATTAATCACTGTTTTTTACATAAGGTTGCCCGGGGCAAAGTCGCGGGCACAGCTAGTTCTTAAATATATTTGTATGTAATAATTATTTGGAAAATATATTAACTGTTTGAATTAGTTGTATAGTGAAAATTGTACTCCTGTTTCGAATAGTACGAATTGTCCAAATATTGTACTATACTTTCGAACCGAATTATTTATTCGTCAACGAACCATTCATGCGTGTGAATTATCACACATTCATTGCTTTACCGATTTTTTTAAACCATCTAAATAACTGTATCAAATAGATAAATACATATCAAAATGATTTTCGATATATAATTATCGAATAATATCTAACAAAGACGTATTAAGTTATTATATTATGTATTTGAATATGTACTGAAAATAATTTCACATCTTTCGAAATCTGAGTTACATTACTTCCAGAGGTACTTCGAAGAACTCAATATATATTTTAATAATATCCATTTACATTAGATATTAAAGGATTACGGATTAATTAATTCTGACGAACAAAAGTTATCTTGAATTAACGAAAATGACTAGAATTTCTAAGCCTCCATTATTCGCTATTAACAGTTATAATTCTTCATCAAAGGCAGTATATTTACGTTCAGATTTGTATCGAGTGAACTTAAAATTCTTTTGTCATTTGATTGTTACATTTAAACCTCTACGCTTCTTACTTTCAAATGAAAGAAAATAAACAAAAAAATGTCGTATCTAAGTAGAAGACATAGATAGATATAAACGTAGTGTATGTAATATTCTTACAAATAATGTAATAGTTTTTAATAAAACTTTTCTATCAAATCACAACTAACAACAACATTTATGTGACAAGAAGCTGAGAATAAGCCTTTTGTTTCTACAGAGTGAATCCAAATTTGTAAAAGTAGACATTTATTCTAAATTTTATCGTTTTTATAAGTAAAAATGTATTCCTATCTCGTAACAGATTCAGAGCAAGACCAAAATATGAAATTTATTCATTTTAATTCATTTAAGTGCTAAAACAGCAGATTACACCAAAATCCATATGGAAACAATATTGTGTGTCTTCTCTTTTTTAACACGTCTCGTTTAACGTGATAAAACGAGATAGATAATGACAGTTCTGTTTACATCGTGTTTAAAAAATCATATAATTTTATATAAAAGTATAGACATTAATATTTAGTATAGTGCACTATTTTTAAGTGAAAAGTAACTTTAGGCGTAATGTAATTATATTTCACATGCGTTCTATTCTCGTGGTTATATATTATCACCTATTATTACTATAACCAATTGTTATTATAAGTTTTGTATCAATAGTATATATTAAAAATATATTATTTTTCTATACATACCTAAATCATATAATTACAGAATCCATGCGTTGACTCTGTGATACGTTAATATCAAGACTAATATTATAAATGCGAAAGCAGCTATTCTGTTTGTTACCTTTAATAACTAAACATCTGAACTGATCGCAATTAAATGTATGCCTATGCATATGGTAAACAACTTAGGCTACATATTCATCCTTAATGTATCGCAAAATAACTGCAACAAAGTCGTGGCAAAATATTAGTTTATTGATAAAAAAAAACAATATGGAATTTCAGAACGAGTTCTCTCCGATCCGTTCGACGGTCTTAGAATCACTTGCAAATAAAGTATTATTCCCATGTACGAACTCCGGATGCCCAAAACACGCAACTCTCCCGCACTTGGAAAAACACACTTCACACTGCCAATTTCGAATCATTAACTGTTTCATGGCAAGAGTTTATGGTAAGTAAGTTTTTTAATTATAAAAAAGTGTATTTCTAATGGAATGTCAACGAATTAAGTGGTCCAATTCATTTCATCAAATAGAAACTCCAAAATAAATATAACATAACAACATCATTACATAGTATAAAACAAAGTCCCCTACCGCGTGTGTCTGTCTGTCTGTTCGCGATAAACTCAAAAACTACTAAACGGATCTTTATGCGGTTTCACCAGTGGATAAAGTGATTCACGAGGAACGTTTTGGTATATAATTTGTCCTGGATTTTTTTATAATCAGTGTGGGACAACGTCTGCCGGGCCCGCTAGTTTAATTATAAAAAAATGTATTTCTAATGGAATGTTAACGAATTAAGTGGTCCAATTCATTTCATCAAATATAAACTCCAAAAGAAATATAATATAACAACATAACTTAATAAAGCTGCATATCTATATATAGAAGGTAATGTCCTGAGTCGCTCCTATCATTCAACCAAAAGTATTAAGAATAGAGATTTAAATTTTGAGTAGATTGTATGTACCGCGTAAGACTAGGTTTCTCGAAATTCAACCTCTGGAAGTCTAAATGGAATTCATCTAAATGGAAGTTATATTTTTCTTGTATTTATAAAACACCTAATGAGAACAACGCTTCCAGGGTATTTCATAATTTAACGCCTAAAGTGGTGAAAAGAGGGAGTGTAAAGTTTATATGGGAAAAAATATTTTTCGGGTTACATTTCTCTTAATAAGCTTGTTCTTCAATCACTTCAAACAGCAAACAGATCATTTTATCACCAGATAGTATAACCACTAAAGAAGCATATTAAGAAAAGTGTTTTGTTGAAATGTTTTTAGTGGTACCTTTGCATATAATAGGTACACTGTATAAGTACAACATTAGATAATTACAAAGAACATTAATACAAATTTAGATTTAAAAAACTACACATATTTCATAAACTGCGCGAGAGAAAATGCGATTGTATCTAATGTTAGTGGTTTATATTATGTAGGAATATAGTTCTAACAAATACAATTATAAGGAATTCAATACGACAAATAAAATAATACAGCCACGGTGATATAAAATTAGTAAGTAGAATTAAGTGAACCGTGGTTTTCCACAGGTGAGTGCACGTGGGAAGGACGAGCGGGTGAATGGATGGACCACTGCTTCGTGGAACATAAGAAAAGGGTCACCGACCTGCCTTTTATAACCGTTAAGGATAAATGGGACGCTAAGAGAACAGAACCGATCCTGAATTACTTTTTACTAAGATGTTTTGATAAAATATTTAACGTTTACCAAATTTACGACAAAAGAGGAGGTAAAAATGTATTCATAAATTTATTTTTCATTTATTATGTCTTTTTATATTTTACTGGCTTTTCGCGTGTCTTCGTCTGCGTGTAATAGTTACTTTGGGCTAACCCTAATGAAACATTCTTCATTTGTGCTCGGTTCCTATTGGTCTTAGTGTGATGATATAGCCTATAGCCTTTCTCGATAAATGAGCTATCTAACTCTGAAAGAATTTTTCAAATCGGACCAGTAGTTCCTGAGATTAGCGCGTTTAACCAAACAAACAAACTCTTCAGCTTTATAATATTAGTAAGGATTTGAAGCGATTACAGGTTAGTTGATAGCGTCTTCGGACACCGTGACAGAGACAAAATGTCAGAGTTTTCGCTGAAGGTATATTGTGATGAAACCATAGCACGGAGGTAGACTTCTTACAAGTCCGCCTGGCTTGCTACCACCGTCAAATTGAAAATCTGTCGCTAAGCACATATAGATGTGTTACCGCAATTGCACTTGAGAACAGTTCCACTATAAGTAGTCCGGTGAAGCTGTTAAGACCTTGCTAGGTCAATAGAGTAGTCAGTTCGAAAAAAAAAAAAGTTCCACTATAGCTTTTGCATGTTTAGCATCTTAGACCACGCCGTCAATTAACATCAGATAAACTTGTAGTCATACACTAAAAACCTATAGAATATTAAAAAAAAACATTTAATTATGTAATTTATTATACGTCATTTGTAACTTGATTACAAGTAACTATCTCGTCTCGTCCTAATATTAAATTGTCGACTGCAGTTAAAAGTGTGTAGACTTGTTGGGATGTTGAATAAAAAGTCAATATAATGCGACATAACTACGTTTAATCATAAATAGATTACAGAGCCAACACAAGCTATACAAACATACGTGCACTTCACGAGGTACAGAGCTCGCGACTGAGTATATATATATATATATATATAGATATATATATATAGATATATATCTATATACCCAATAAGACTAACGATTATTACACCATAATAGTTTCAAATTACCGAAGTAAAAAAATCAACAATTAATCATATGGAGACATTAAAAAAAAATTGTGATATAGGTTAATATGAAGCGATGTCCATGTTCCGTTCCTGACCACCTGTTCGGCACTGGCCAACACCGTAGCGTGTTATGATCGGACCAACAACGAACTCTCATATAGTTACATTAATTTATTTTTTATGTCATAGCAGACAAACGAACAGGTGAGTCACCTGATGTTAAGTGATTACCACCGTCCATAGACACACTAACAACACCAGGGGAGTCGAAAGTGCGTTGCCAGCTTGTGTTTGGGGGAAGAAGAGGGCGGGAGGAGAGGAGAGGGGAGGTAGGCCTACGACGCTCTCACTCACCTAACGAAACGGAACAATACAAACACTGTTATTTCACGTCGGTTTTCTATGAGAGGGTGGTACTACCCCGGGCGATTCGATCCATTCATGCTGAACCCAGTTATAGCATCAGCGTGGCTCTACCACTTACAAAACAGTACTTACATTATATAGTTATAACAATATTTATAATGCAATATAGTTATATTACATTCTAATAGGTATAATGTTTTTGTTGTTCCTTATCTGTTTATAGGACATTCATAGTATGGTCGGTATAGTAAGATCTTAGGTTTGACATATTTTACACGATTTCCTTGGATTCTCTATTACAGAGAATAATACTGCAATAGTACATCGAGTGACGTAACCTTAGTTAAATCTTTAGTTGAAGAATAATTATTTTTGATTTTCATTTCACAAGGACTAACACACTTTAATGCTTTCAGGAAGAATGATGTGGACTGTCCTTGTAAACGATGATAACGCTGAGAAATATTATTTCGAGATTGATATCTTCCTCCCAAATTTACCAAGTAAAAGGATTGTATACAGGTACGTAGGAATGACTTACAAGTACTTACTAACTTAATTACATAAACAAAATTAGGTTTTTTTTATTAAAGAACGATAAAGTGACAACACTTTACCTAATAGTGAGCATAAATAATGTCAATAACAGCGATCGTTTCGCCTTTTCACTACCTCCGAAATGAGTATTTTGAACTTAAATATCACTAAGGACATTTGTTCATGTGCTCCACAAATTATCGTCCAAATTATGTCCATAATGGTACACGGTGGTAAAGGTTTTTGTAAGCCTGCCTGACCAGCTCCACTCTTTAGTCGAAAATCTGTCGGCAAGCATTAATAGATGTGTTTTCTAGATATAGCTTCACTTGAGGGCCAGTCCCCCTTTAGGTATAGCTTATTTACCATTTTAGATTTTGCATACTTTTTCATTGTTTTCTTTTGTATGATATGTTATATGTACGAGGGTGGCGCGTTATTGTGAATAAACCCTCGATTTAACAAATGTCCCACTCTGAATATTATTAAGCCCCCCGCTCGTATCGATTCTTCATTCCTATTTTTTTTTAATTGCAGCACCGCAAAGTGATTTATTATGATTTTATGTGATTTATCCCTAAGGCGTTTTTTTTTGTGTATCCATAATGAATAGAAACTATTGCAGTTTAAAATATAATAACATTTAATTAAACACATTAATGATTTCGATATAAATTTAGGGACAACTTTATCAAATATTAGGTTATTTTTGTATTCACCTCGTTTTACTGTATATTAGAATATTAAAAATCAATTTTTAAAGAAACCATTTATCCTATGGGAATGAGAATGCATTTAATTATTATTTAGTAATTCTCGGTACTAATACTTATTACACCAGTTTGTTTGTAACTTAATTAATATTAATCTTACAGGCGCCCTTGTAAATGTGAAAAGGACGCGGATTTCCTCGAGCATACACAGAACGTGTACATTCCCGTCGAAAATGTTTTCTCAATGCTTGATGAGAGCGAATCTATGAATTTTATTGTTAGGATTGGTGAGTGGTACATTACATCGAGATGATTGGAAATAATCCAAAAGCATTTACAAGGATATTTGTAAAGGAGGTTGTTGTTATATTTGACAAAAGACAATATTTTTTCCAGGCGAAGTAGAAAATTTACCACTACTCGATACGCCCACAGATAGTGAAAGCCGCATACTTCTTCACAATGAAAATCACAGAGAATAAAAATAAAAAGGGAAATGAAGATAACAATATGCATGTTTCATTTAATATGTGATAAAAACGAAATAAGTTTATGGAACTTATAACAATCACGATTAAGTAAACGCTTCCAGTATAGAAGTTTTATTTTTTAATTATTTTGATATTTTACTGTAGTAAAAAAAATATTTTTTTTAAAATTAAATTTATAGTAAATCACTTTTAAAACTTAAAGTAACATATGTCATTGTTATTTATGAATATAAAAAGTAATATAAGTATTCCTGTATATATTTGTACCCAGTAATAATACTCTAATGATAAGCTCAAATCTACGTTTATCGCCACGAAACAATGTACATATGTTTTGATCGCTAACAAATTCTAGCGCTTATGCGACAGCCACATTAACAACTTAGTATTTTAAACTAATTTAGAAATTTTGATTTTAATTTTCTTTACTTCTAGATATGTTGTAATAATTAGTTATCAAAACTTTTTTTTGGGTAGCGATTATTTTTGATTGTAAACTTTCTTGTGACATTCTTTGGGGGTTCAAGTTTAAGATCTTATAAAAACTTCAATATAATTTCATCGTTCCGCTCCACTCTTTAGAGTTTTAATCATGCCCAATACTATACTCACAGCAAAGTTAATAATTCAGTAAACATACAGCACAATACATTTCTTTTATATACCGCCGCCCACGTGATAACGGTTACGAAAAGTATATATAGAACGTTCGCGGAGATAGCCAATAATGGTTATATATGTGTATTATATTATTGTGCGAAACTTTATGGCGATAGATACAGGTTTGCGAGAAGCTTAAGAAAGTCCAGGACAACTTTGCGTAAGGGAATTTGAGTAATGACGCAGCTGTTGCGTACTTTTCCAAAAACAAAAATGAACTATTTATAAAAGATTTGACGTCCCAATTAAAGAGTCTACGAAGTTCGTGGCTCAACGTTTTTTTAATTACTTCCTTATTAAGTTTCATAATAAGCAAGAGATTGAGGAAATACTTTGTAACTTTTGTAATTTAACTGAATAAAAAATACCCTGATCGTCTGTTATTTAATCATTTACACGTATAAATTAATAATACACTACATATGTACAGTAACAATGAATTAGTTCTCCACTTTAAGTTCAATACTTATGTATACAATATGTAACATATGAATAATGTAAATAAAACAATATGAATAAAACAAGTTTTGTAAAATGTATGACAGATATGACTTTTATTTACAAAAATAGAAATGCTTTTACCGACTTAATGTGATGTATTATTATATAATATTACTAGCGGCCCCCTCCGGCTTCGCATGGGTATAAAATATATAGCCTATGTCATTCACTGAAAAAATGATTTAAATCGATCCAGTAGTTTCGATTTATTCATTACTGCCCGTGGCCCGCCTGCGTTTCTTGCAATGTAAGCGGAAAAAATGTAATTATTTACAACATCACATTAGAAACCTGAAAAATAACAGTATTTCTTCACTATTTAATGGATGTTATTATAGATATAAACCTTCCTCTTCTATCACCCTATCTATTTAAAAAAACCGCATCAAAATCCGTTGCGTAGTTTTAAAGATTCAAGCATACATAGGGATATAGGGACAGAGAAAGCGACTTTGTTTTATACTAAGTAGTGATTGTAGAAATATCAAAGTCTTAAAACCCATAGGAAGCTTTCAGTTATCTTAATTTCTAAAATGACTGGTATAGCTAAATACAAAGAAATGTGAAATACATAAAAATAAATCAACAATACATTCACCTATTTCATAGAAAACGCTGCTATGATTCTTGTGATTTCGCGTTCATACGATGCGAAAACAAACAACTATAAAGTTGCTATGAAGATGATTCGAACTTCCCCGATAAGGGTCGTACGCTGTATTTTTATGTTTAAACAGCAGTTCGAAGTAAACGAACTGAAAGTTTGAATCAAAAATAAAAATATATCGACGATGCAATCGATCCCGCGTACAAACCGTTAAGCTTTACGCGAACCGATGGAAAATATCGGAAATAGCGATCAGGACAAAGCAAAATGTTCCTTTGAAAATCATTCTCTGTACATTTCATTTGCAAGCAATTTATAATAACTACCCCATTCCGTTTAACAAGTTTATCGACGCTTCTGTTATGTAGAGGTGATACAAAAATACATTACATTTTAAAGATAGTAAATTTTAATTAACACAGAATTTTTTATAAAGCTTATCTGAACCGGGAATCAAACCTAATAAAAAAATTTAATGAATTAATCCCGCTAAAACTCAAAATATTCTCTTTACAATATGTAATTAAATAAAATGGCAACGAAACAACTGAGAGAGCGTCAATGAATAAGACAATTAATGTATGGACCTTGTCAATATTTTCCAAGATCTCACGACTATGATGTTGTAGGTGGTAGAGCCACGCTGAAACTATTACTGGTTTCAGCATAAATGGGTCGGCTCGCCCGGGGTAGTACCACCCGCTCACAGAAAACCGACGTGAAGTAACAGTGCTTGCATTGTTGCGTTTCGTTCGGTCAGTGAGAGCGCCGGACACCCACCTCCCCTCCCCTTCCACTTTCCCCTTCCCTTCCTCCCCCCCTCCCTACACAGGCTGGCAACGCACTTGCGACTCCTCTGGTGTTGCAAGTGTCTATGGACGGTGGTGATCACTTACATCAGGTGACCCACCTGTTCGTTTGCCTCCTATGATATAAAAAAAAAAAAAAAAACTTTTTTGGACTCAAATTTTTTAACACAAATTTTTCACTTTTTCTTAGGATTTTCCCAAACATTTTATATCATACAAACGTTGTCCCGAAAAATTACACAAGGAACAAAAAAAAATAGCCAAATAGATGCCGTTCTAAAGTTATACGATTATATACATTTGGTAAATGACTTTTATTTATATACAAGTTGTGACACATTAGTACTGGTATTTGGATATTCTGAGTTTAGAACTTATTATGAGACATGAGTTTTTGTAAAGAAAACATCATATCTATTGGTGCGCTCTACCAGTGATAATAAAAAGCCGGTCTTTTGTCCAGATTTATCGTGTGAAACTTTTGACCACAATTTACATCAGACGCGGTTCGGATTATCATTGTAATAAAAATAAACAAATAGTAACCACAAACTGTACAAAACGTAATGACGTTTCATTAAATTAATGTACAGAAACGTTTAATTGGCATATTGTACAAAAACCCCGGTTCGTGTCGCTGAAAATCATGTTGTAAATCATGCCGCGGAATTACGAGAGCATGAAATTTATTACGTTAGCGTCCGCTTGCAAATTTTCATCATCGCATAATTTTCTACGCAATATAAATTTATTTAAAATTGTATGCTTTTTGTAAATTCAAATGTGACTACTGTGATTTTTGTTATGTATTACATTTTTGATTCTTCGAGATTTGATTTACCGAAGTTATTCTGTATATAGACTTCAATCATAGAATCTATTTAAATATAAGAAGAAAAAGGAGGGCACGCAATATATAACTAGCTGATACCGAAATCTACGTCTGCGTTGTACAGAGGAAAATACATAAAACAATTGAAAGCCAAAAGTATACTTAACTTACAAAATGATTTTGTAAATAAAACTATCCGGTTACTTTTGCTTTCCTGTGCATGCGCACCACACCGCATGGCCTACTTCACACGTTGCAAAACGTGTAGTCCTTGTAAAACTTTATAATGTGTTTAAGGTAACTTGAAAAAGATAGCATCTAAAAATATACTATAATACCTGACTATTTTTACACTCGATTGTTATAAAAATATAAATCTGGAGAGATATTGTGGATGGATTCTACTTTGTACAAATATATAGAATTCATGTGATACCATCCTTTGTTGTTGGTTCATATACTACAAACGTTCCAAGAAATTTCATTGAAAGAAAATGTCGCGTTGAGTCTATAGTAACATCGGTAGGTGTTTTTCTAATACACAGTTAAAAATCTGTCAGAAAGTGGGACTAAGTTTATTCCGACAGCTACGCTTGAAAGTGAATCCACACTCCAAGTATAGAGTGTCAAGGTATTATTAGGTGACCTTGTGACATTGCATTAGATGAGATTATTGTCAAATGATTAAATAAATAAAAATATATGAACATGATGTATTTGACCCATGTCCTAAGAAAAAATATCTGTCTTAGAAAAAACGGTTTTACCCATTAGTAGGTAGTAGATATTTCTAGGTTAAAAAATCCCATATTCTGACTAATATTACAAATGCCAATGTGAGTTTGTTTGATACACTTTCATATCATAACTACTCAACTGATCATCATTATACTTTTCTTATACATTGTCCAGGGTACATAATAAGGTCATAGGGTACTTTCCATAAAAAATATTATTCCCGAGGAACAGATATAGTCATTAACGCGAGTGTAGTCACGGGTAAAAGATAATATAAGATAAATCATACAATACGATGAAGAATGTATAAATTACTGTTTTTTTTTTGTCCTGTTGAATATAAAATATAGTACAGAAAGATAGATAAAAGAGATCTGTTAAAAGACCTCTTGAAAGAAGAGACAATGTACAACACGTAAAAACATTAAGGGTGGGTTACACCAAAACCTTAGATAAGGTTTAAATCTTTAAGACAAAAGACTAGCAACTTCATACATTTTAACAAAACTAAACCGAACTTTGGTTACAACTAGATTATTTTTTTAGCAAGTAGCTCTATGGCTCAGAAGTATTGATTATATACTCTAATATACTCATAGTTTAGTCTACCGCATACTTTAAAATAATATAAGTATCAGAGTTAAGGTCAAAATATTTCAATGAATCGTTTATGTTCGAATTGACATGTGGTCTAGTTGCTCTAGAACTTCGCAGACACATTGGGTGTCTATGTGTACTTCACCACATGTACAATGAAAATTGTTCTGAGGAACTCCTTGATATGGTATCCTCTTCGCCGTTTCAAACTCGCACTTCCCGCCGCTTATTGGCTGCTCACCCGCACTATAAAACCTAGCAATATGGCGACAACCGTGAGGTTCTCTAGAATCTTCATTATGCGTACGCTAGCGTTCTGAAATAGGTTACTCAGTACGGTTTTCCCAATCACATGGGGCTCTTTAAGAAGGGACTGAAACGTGCTCTTCTAGGTCGGCTACACAACAATTATGCCCTTGGTTTTCCAGTTGTCCATAGACGTGCCTGTTCACTGCCTTTTGGCATAACAAATAAAATGTTGACATTCGTTTGATACATTCTTCGTCAATCTTTTTTGACCGGTCTGCATATAGTCTTAAGTTTGGGCATGTACATAATATCGTCAAGAGCCTAATACAAAACAAAGTTAAATTATTATTATAGGAATATAAATTTAGCATTTATATATCCGTAAGTTATCTCGATGTTATTCATATCATATTATACGTATATATTCCTTAAAGTTGTGTTTTGCACATCCATATTCAGAGAGTTCAATAACTTTGGCGAAGATTGCATGTAATATTATGTATATTGTTTTAAATAAATGTTTTCATGCTTATAATAGGTATTTACCTATGAAATTGCCGTTCTGCAGTACTGGCCATTTCAAATCAAAATAATTTTTGTTTGGCTAAGAATTCTAATTTCAAATTAATTTGATTTTAAAAACATGGAATTCTTTTTCCATAAGTAGTCATTTGTTTATTGATTAGTGTTACATTTTCATCGCATTTCAATCTTTTTTATCATCATGGATACGTTAAAAATTCGAGTAATTATGGAATATGAGTACCGTTGTGGCAGCAACGCGGCACAAGCGGCATGCAACATCAACGACGTTTACGGAGCTAACACTACAAACCAACGCACCACCTGTTATTGGTTTGCTCGCTTCCGTTCTGGGAATTTCGACCTGAAAAATGAACCTCGCGGTCGTCCGAGGACTTTGGTCGACAATGACGAATTAAAGGCGATTGTGGAAGCTGATGATACACAATCTACGGTTGAATTAGCAGCAGCTTTCGACGTTAGCGTCAAAACAATATTGGTCCATTTGCGTCAAATTGGCAAGGTAAAAAAGCTTGATAATTGGGTGCCCCACGAACTCAATGATTGCCAGTGCGAAGTACACGTCGAGACGTGCCTTGCACTGCTCAACAGACACACAAATGAAGGAATTTTGAACCGCATTGTTACCTGCGATGAAAAATGGATTCTGTTTGATAACCGCAAGCGCTCAGCAAGTTAGTTGGATCCTGGTTCAGCACCTAAACAATGCCCTAAACGAAAACGTAGCCCTAGAAAAGTGATAGTCACTGTTTGGTGGTCTAGCGCTTGTGTGATTCATCACAGCTTCTTACCAAACGGGGTGAGCATTAGTGCAGATGTGTACTGTGAAGAACTGAACACAATGATGGAGAAGCTGGCACATCTCCAACCAGCATTCGTCAATCGCTCGTCTCCGCTGCTCCTGCACGACAACGCGCGACCTCATACTGCACAGCAGACGGTCTCCAAGTTGCAAGAACTGGGGTTGGAAGTTCTCCATCATCTACCCTACTCACCAGACCTTGCGCCTACAGACTACTACTTTTTCCAGAATTTGGATAACTCCTTGGTGGGAAAAAAATTCAATACCCGAGTGGCAGTACAAAATGCCTTTGAAGAATTTGTTGCCTCCCGTCCAGCTGATTTCTTTAAGAAGGGCATCAATAAACTGCCACTGCGTTGGCAAAGATGCATTGATTGCATGGGTGATTACTTCGATTAATACAAATAAAAAATACATGAAAAAAAATCGTTTAAATTTTTTCATACAAAACGGCAATTTCATAGGTAAAGACCTAATATTTACTAATCACAATTTCCATACAAATCACATTTTATCGCAGAGCTTTCAAGCTCAGATGTTTGACAACTCATTAAGCGAGGAGACAGCGAAATGCACTTCATTATTTCTCGGCGTTCACAATTGCGACCGAGCCATTGCCTCTCCGAGCTAAGCGGGAAAATTTAAATTTTAAATACCTAGTCTACGTACCCTTTTCTTGAGATGAAGTGACATTATACTAAATTAAATTTTGGCTTTGTACCGCTCAAGATTTTATCTTATAAACTCAATAATATCTGAGTAACACTGCGTTGAAATTTAAAATTTAATAACACTTAAATCAAAAGATCAGAACAAATATTAAACAAAAATAATTACAATCTACAGTATGTAAATATTATGGATAATAAATATTCATATAATTGTAACTACTATACAAACCTGTATTTTAATTTTGTATGCGTAATTCTTTATACATAAAATGCGTACGTATACTTATAGTTCTATTCTGAAATGGCCTGACCGATTCTGATAATTTTATTTATGAAGTCACCTGCATTATTATTAGCTATAGCTGAATTCAATAAGTGGTGCTGTTGTCGAGATCTTTATTTTTTTATTATTATAACCAATTTCTTATATTTAAAAAAAAAACACATTTTACCAATTTTCAGATTCCCACCACATATTAATTAATTAATATATTTTATTTCACTGGGGCAGGACAACATTTATCTATTGGGTTTGCTTGTTATTCAATAAATAATCTATACCTATATAAATAAGAGAAGACCTAAATTTTAAGTACCTTTTCCTCCTCTGTTTTTCAATAGATTCTTTATTTTTTATTTCAAGTACTTATTGACGAGTTGTATTTTTATAAATAAAAAAGTTTTAGAAACAGTTTTTTATCCATACCATTGACGACCTAAAACCTTTATTTTAAGTCTCTATTGATCATACTTCACTATCCTTGAAATATTTGTACACCTTTTGCAAAAAAAAAACTGAATAATATTGCAACTTAAAATGTTAATAAATTATGGTCGAATTTTGTCCACTGGACAACCACTAGTAAAGAGAAGGAGTATATTGATCTAGTAATTAATTTAGGAACATGGTATATATTGAATAAAAGTTTTAATTTACATTTTAGTAAATGAGATAACGCATTCGTTGAAATGATAAAATAATTTAATTAATAAGTGTTGCCAATATTACAATAAAGGGTTCTTAACCCCTCGGCTGATTTTTAGGACCCAGATCTCAAAATGCCGGACCGTGTTTTTAAATATCTGGGCAATTTTTAAAATATATAATTTTACATTACATAATTTGCTATTGTTCGAGTTTTTAAAGTGAAAACTTGTTTAGGCGCGTCGGGCGGTATTTTTGGCAGGAGATAGATTTATAATTTCACGTCATGACATGCTACGTAAGTATGACCGGCCGTAATGCGCTTATGCGGCTTACGCATAGTATAGCGGCCTGTGTACATGTAATAATTATATTTTGTAGCTCATCATACGTTTAATTGATTAGACTTTTTAAATATGTATATAATTATCGCTTCGAGTGCCAATAGATAAGAAAACCACACTAATGTTAATAATTTTAATAAACAAATTCTGAAATTGTAATATCGTCGTTCACACTATAATTAATATGAGAATTCTAAAGAGAATACATTTATTTCATTAATTTGATTTTTCACTTCTATCTGTGGTCCTTATGGCTGCGTCGACTTTTTTTTTTAACTTATGCTGTCAACAGTCTATTGACCAATGCATCATAAGGTCTTAAATAGATTCGTATGGAGCTTACCCTTATGGTATTTGGACAGTCAAGGAGTTAATTTATGTATTTATGTATTCAGCACTTATGAGATATTTTACTATATAACGAGTTATGTTAAGAGATTGACAACAATCTTGATAAAATACCTACCATATGAAATAACGCTTCAATCAGAACATCTATTGGAAAAGTTACTGGCGAGTGACTTCAAACATAATACAACTGAAAATGTTCAATGTGGATAACCTTGAAAAGTTTTCTTACACATTCAACTGGAATTAATTCCACTTGGAATTAATTTCGCCAGAATTAATTCAGAGACACATCTTTGTCACTTTATGGGTAACATTTTGTTCTCACGGCGTCGCCACAATGGTTATAACGCAATTCTCTGACGTTATTAATTCAACCCCTGCGTTTGGGAACTTTCATTCTGTATCTAATATATCGTAGATTTTATCGCTACTATAGAACCATATAAACATGGTTTATATTATTATAATAATAATGGAACAAGGATGTTCACAAATTTTCTAAGTATTTCTGAATATCAATCACATAATAAATCGATATTTGATTGATGAAGGTGTTATTTTGCGGCAGTCCAGTATAAGTATTTGATCGGATGTTGCTTTGCACTTTCATCTAGCTCCTTTGCTTAGGAAAAGTGGACATCAATTTGAGGGTGCTCCGTGAACATGAAACATAGCACATGCGTTATGTCTATTGTGTGAGACGTTACAACGTTCAATCTATTCCAAGTGCAATGCAACATCCAATGAAGCAACAGTAGAATCCAACGTTTCATGATATTATTTTTATTTAACTTTTTTTTGTCATAGCAGGCAAACGAACAGGTGTGTCGCCTGATGTTAAGTGATCACCACCGTCCATAGACACTAACAACACCAGTGGAGTTGAAAGTACGTTGCCAGCCTGTGTTTGGAGGAAGGGGAGAGGAGAGTGGAGGGAATGTGCTCTCACTGGCCGAACGAAACGCAACAATGCAAGCACTGTTACTTCACGTCGGTTTTCTGTGAGAGGGTGGTACCACCCCGGGCGAGCCGACCCATTCAAGTTGAAACCAGTAATAGCTTCAACGGGGTTCTACCGCTTTCTAATTATTATTTTATACTAGCAGTACCCGCAGCTCCGCAAGCGTTTTTTTTTAACTGTATTAAAGAAATATAAAATTGTGAGACCATATACAATTATAGAAATGTTCTTTAAAAACAATTGTAAAAGTACGACACGCACGCTACTTACAGTAACATGTAATGTATACATTAGATATATAGTTATTACCAATGTATCAAATAAGATTTATAATCAGCATCATATTTAGAACTTTAAGCCAGCATATATATAACTACCTCAGTGCTCACTTACACTGAATATGGAACTAACGAAACAATGGCTCAAATATAGATAATGATATAATATGCCCATATTGTAAATAATTAATACGTTTATGGTGTAATATCTTATTAGAAAGACCCCTTCTATCTTCAAAATTACTATTAATGATTATAATGTTAAACTGTAAACAATGGATGAGCTGATGTCTTGAAATCTTGCATAAATATAAACCAAGTTATAAAACTTTACATCTGTCTAAGCAGTTTTTAATATTTGACAATTTAAATAGTGCTCATTGAACTTGATACAATATATTTATATGTTACTATAGTTACTTAGTTATGTAAACGAAAGCGCGGTAAATAAAACAAAAAGGCCGCTAAAATGACCAAAAAGACAATATAATTCCAATCACATACATAGATACAGATATATGAATTTCAATTATATTTACTCTTGAAGTCCAGTTTAATGCAGGTCTTACGCGCATGTTCACAGTAAACAACATATTTTTTTATAAATATCATGCGGACAAAGTCGCGGGTAACAGCTAGTCTAAAATAGAATAACCTAAACTACTTCTAAAATCAGTCCAACCGTTTTGTAGATAGCACCGTGGGCAAAAGCACGATTAACAGCTAGTCTAAATTGAAATGGACTAAATTACTTTTTATAATGTCCGCTATTTGCCGGTAAAAGTCTCGTAAAAAGCAGTCGAACCGTTTTGAAGACAGCACTGCGGGCGAGGCCACGGTTAACGGCTAGCCTAAATTAAAATAGATTAAATTAATTTTTATAATGACCGCTATCTGTCGGTGAAAGTCAAGTAAAAATCGGTCGAACCGTTTTGGAGATAGCACTACGAGAGAAGCCACGGTTAACAGCTAGTCTCAATTAAAATAGACTAAATTACTTTTTATAATGCCCGCTATCTGCCGGTGAAAGTCAAATGAAAATCGGTCGAACCGTTTTGGAGCTACCACTACGAGGGAAGCCACGGTTAACAGCTAGTCTTAATTAAAATAGATTAAATTACTTGTTATGATGTCCGCCATCTGCCGGTGAAAATCACGTAAAAATCGGTCCAACCATTTTGGAAATAGCGCTGCAGACGAAGCCGATGTTAACAGCTAATCTAATTTGTTACTTAAGCTACTTAAGTAACCCGCTGTAATTCCAGCTATCTGCAAGTGAAATTCCAGTCAAAATCGGTCCAGCCGTTTAACTGACCTTATAGGAAATAATTTAGATTAGATAATTTAGATTTCTATTTTAGACTAGCTGTTACCCGCGACTCCGTGAAATTTAGCAAAAATATGTTGTTCACGGTAAACATTTGCGTAAGACGTACGTTGTACTGAACTCCAAGAATAAATATAATCGAAATTCATATATCTGTTTATGTATATTGTATATGTATGTAATTTGAATGATATTGTCTTTTTGGTCATTTTGGCGGCCATTTTGTTTTATTTAACGCGCTTTCGTCTATATAACTCAGTAACGTTAGTAACATATAAGAATTCTGTATCAAGTACAATGAGCACTAAAAATTGTTGAATTAATAAAAACTGCTTAGATAGATATAAAGTTTTATATCTTGATTTATATTTATGCAAGATTTCAAGACATCAGCTCATTCATTATTTACAATTCAATATTATAATTATTAATAGTAATTTTAAAGATAGATCTTATCTATCTTTCTAATAAGATATTAGACCATAAACGTATTACTTATTGACAATATGGGCATATTATCTCATTATAATAATATCTTAAAATCATTGTTTCCTTAGTTCCTTAAACAGTGTAAGTGAGCACTGAGGTAGTTTTATGGTGGGTTAAGGTTCCAAATATGTTGCTGATGATAAACCTCATTTGACACAGTTAGTATTTATATATCTAATGTATACGTTATATGTTACTGTGCACGTGTCGTACTTACAATTGTTTTTAAAGAGCATTTCTATAATTGTACATTGTTTCACAACTTTTTATTTCTTTAATACAATTTTAAAAAACGCGTGCGGAGCTGCGGCTCCACCTCTTATATCTCATATGTTAAAGAAAATCAGTTGATTATTTCTGTTATCTATAAAAAATTAAACTAAAGCAAAATAAAGTAGGTAGGTTAGGTACAATTAGGTTGAAGAAAAAAAAATTGTGTTAATATAAATCCACTTGTGTTTGATTGTTACTTTAAAACTCTTCTATAAAAAGTAATTGTATAACTTTTTATAAGTATTTGCTTCCACATTCTTACACGTAAGAACGTATGCCATTTATTGTTCTAAAAAAATTTTGTGAAACAAATCCGATTTTGTTTGTCCTTCACGAACCCCGTAATTAAATTAAGAGGAATGAATCCCGGCGGAATGATCAATCGTGTCCCAGAAGATTATTATGAAGACGAGAAGGAGCCAATTAATTAACTGCCGAGGATGTTTTGCCCGTAAAGCTTAGTAAGTTTAAATTTAAATTCCCTAAGAAATTATATATAATAATGTACGTATTGGAATAAGTAAAACTTTATATTTTATGAAGATAATCAACAAATCTAAAGTAGACTAACTGCACCGATAAAAAGACACGAAATAGATTAATTATGAGACGTAAATTTTAGAACAGGAATTAGTTTTAATAAGATTAATACTTGCCACAAATCTAAATTTTAAAATTATGCAACACTGCAATTATTTCAACCATCTTTATTATTTTTGGTACTTGTAATAATTAAAACAATTCTAAAATGTAAGTTTTCTAGTCCATCAGTTTGCGTTTCAAAAGGGATTTCAGCGTTTATTGAATAAGCGTAATTACAAATATAATTGGGGTACTTGTGTATTAAATGCACGCTCACGTTATTTTTTTCGCAAGTCTAACCTAACCAAACCGAGACGAAACTGTTTTGTTTTAACTTAAAAATCATCAAGTTGGTAATATAAAAAAATACCAATGATTGTTCGAAAATGACACATAACCTTAAAACTTTCATCATATATATCTTAGTAAGTATGACTTTCCGCGGGAAGGGGAAATCACCCCTTTCCCCCGCTGCTCCCATCCCCTTCAATCATTATATCAAGATGCGAATTTCAAATGCAGCCCTTTAAAACACTTTTAGATTCCAAAAGACTTTATTTAAAAACAAAGTATTTTTAATAAAATTTACGTGAAAATAGGGCGCGGTGCATTTAATACACAAGTACCATCATTTGTATTAAATTGTAACACGTGACATGGAAAGAATTTAATATTGTTATGTCCTTGGGTAAATACATGCCGTTTGCGTTCGGTGAAAGTTATTTTGTACTTGTACAAACAAAAAACAAATAGACTCACTATCATACAATTGCACTACAGTCAGTCTTACACCTTATAACGCTGTAGTCGCAATCTGCTTCAAGATTTCTTCCCTTTGTATATTTTCATATTCACTCAGGTGTTTAGAATATAACTCCACTCGGTCGCACCGTGATGCGTTTATATACTTTTCAATAAAGGAGGGTAGAATACTCTAGAACGCGCGCGACATTATTCAAACTATTCGATAAAGTTTGAAACGGGCTATTTTTCCCACGGTCGATGATTCATCCCTTGTTTACTTGTTACATCGAATTAGCATACAGGTATGACAATATATCCAGTAATATATTCATATTCATTAGCAATGATTGATAGTAGTCCGATGAAGCTGTTAAGGCCTTACTAGGTCAATAGCGTAGTCAGTTCTAAAAAAAAATAGCAATGATTTTATACGTTTACTAGCTTCTGGCCGCGACTTCGCCTAGAATAGTTACTTTGGGCTAACGCTAACACGCAGCGGAAGCTCTCAAAAGGGAAAAACACCCCGATTTTGAAACATTCTTCATTGGTGCTTCGCTCCTATTGGTCTTACCTGGTAAATAGCCTTGCGCGATAAATGAGCTATCAAACACTGAAATAATTTTTCAAATCGGACTAGTAGTTCCTGAGATTAGCGCGTTCAAGCAAACAAATTCATCAACTTTATAATATTACTAGCTGTCCCCCGCGGCTACGCACGCGTTTTTTTAAATGTATTAAATAACTATGGTGTCATAGTTACAAATGTTTTTGAAAAAGCATTTCTGTAATGTACACACCAACTTACAATTTTACATTACGCCATCGACTGTAACATGTAACGTGTACATTAGATATGTGAATACGAATAGTATATCGAATCGGATGAGATTTATCATCAACAACATACCTGGAACTTTAACCTACTATGTACCACCCTCAGTGCTCATTAACACTATATAAGAAAGTAATGAGAATTTTAAACTATACATTATCGAACAATATGTGTTAAATTGTTTATTATAAAGACATAACATGCCCATATTGTCGATATAATTGTATTATTCTTATACGTTGCTATAATCACTGAGTTATGTAGATGCAAAAGCGGTAAATAAAACAAAATGGCTGCCAAATTGACCAAAATGATAATATAATTCAAATTACATACATTTATTCTTGGAGTCCAGTATAGCGCATGTCTCACGCACTTGTTTACAGTAAACAAACTATTTTTATTAAATTTACACGAACGAACGCACAGGTAACAGTTCATCACTCCATAGTGTAAAACAAAGTCCTCTGGTCTGTCTGTTTGTCTGTTCGCGATGAAGTCAAAAACTACAGAACGGATTTTCATGCCGTTTTCACCAATAGGTAGAATGGTTCATGGGGAAGGTTTAGGTATAATTTGTCAAGGTTTTCTTTTTATTATCAGGGCGGAACAACGTCTGCTGAGCCCGCTAGCTTAAAATAAAATAGCTCATTAGCTAGTTATCTGCCAGTGAAAGTCCCGTGAAAATCAGTTCAAGCATTTCGGATATTCTACTACGGCCGAAGGCGAATAAAAAACCAAAGTTACTTTTTATAAGGTCTGCTATGTACCAGTGAATATCCCGTGATAATCAGTCCAACCATTTTAGAAATAGCAATCCGGACGAAGCCGCTGACACATAAAATTGAATATGTCAACCGCTATAATTTCGGCTATCTGCCAGTACAATTCCCGTTAAAATAAGTCCAGCTGTTTTGGAGATTACCCGGAACTAACAAACAAACGAACAGACAAAATATAATAATATAAAAATATCGGCCGAATATCAAAACCTTTTTTTTTTGTTATTTATAGTTATATATATTCACCAAAGAGTTACTATTTATTTTTACATACACACACTTTATTTTTATAATACGTAATAGAATGCAAATAAAAAATTAGAAACAAAACTAACATAGAATAAACTTTTTGAATAGGAACACAAAATAATCTTTGAAAATGTTTGCGATAGAAAGTTATCAATTTACCAGGGCAACGTATATAATACTAACGCTAACACGAAGCAATCAAAACGAATAAGTGCGCGATTTTGAAACCACACTTTATTTTTTTTTATAATATGTAATAGAATGCAAATAAAAAATTGGAAATAAAACTAACATAGAATAAACTTTTTGAATAGGAACACAAAATAATTTTTGAAAATGTTTGTGATAGAAACTTACCACGTTAACATGGCAACGTATATAATACTAACGCTAACACGAAGCAATCAAAACGAAAAATGTGCCCGATTTTGAAACATTCTTCATTGGTGTTCCGCTCCTATTGGGCTTAGCGTGATGATATATAGCCTAAAGCCTTCCTCGATAAATGAGCTATCTGAAACCGAAGGATTTTCTCAAATCGGACTGGTAGTTCCTGAGATCATAGCGTTCAACCAAACAAACCAACAAACTCTTCAGCTTTATAGATAGTATAGTATAGATGATAGACGGGTTTAGATAAGTAGGTAAATTTGCTTTCGATAGCATTAGTATAATGATCATAGCTTAATTCTGTATAAGCTCGATACACTTAATTGTACAATTGATACAGTTAGATAAATATATTAAAGACAATGTACGTTGCATTTATAGTGATATATAATCACCAACAACACTTCAACGTAAATGGAGAGGTTGAACATTATAATTAAACTTCGGCAGAGATCACTTAGAGGCCCCTTAGTCCGAAACACTAACTATCCCAAGAGGTCGATTATTCTCGAGTTAAATGCAAACGTATTATATTTAGAACCCTGCATTAACTACTCCTTACAACATTTACGTATATTATTTTAATATATATGTTACATAATATTGTTACGACATATAAAAAAATACTATTTACAAACTCCGAATATATCTTTACATAGTATAAAATGAAGTCGCTTCCGCTGTCTGTTCACTTAGACCTTTTAAACTATTAAACGGATTTTAATACAGTTTTCAGTAATAGATAGAGTCATTCACGGGGAAGGTTTATATGTATAATACATATATATTATAGTACAGAAAAGCCGAAAAATTCAAAGATTTCTAATGTGATGTCGTAACAAACATATTTTTATGCGCTTAAATCGCAAACGCTGACTAAGCCGTACGAGATAGTTCAAATTAATGTACTATGAAATATCTTAAAAAGATATATAAAAAAGTCCGCAAAGGTATCTTATTTATCTCTAAAAGATAACCCACAGTACCTAACCATTTTTATCTTTTTACAAAAATAATTGTGTTATTTACCAAGCTATTTTATACAATACAGTATTATTCCTTATCCGATTAAATACATTACATACGTTGTACATGTCATATAGATCAAAACCGCGCTTAACAGTATTTCATTAAAATGGATATCTATATTGCACCCGTGCGAAGGTTGGTCGGGTCGCTAGTACTAAATATGTCGTACACCAGAAAACTGTGTCGTAGAATGTACATTTCCTGAGGCCTACATATGTATTTAATGATGACTTTGTTTGAAGAGACACGTGAAATATAAAAACACTGCCGTAACTAATATTATAAATGCCGATTGTGAGTTTGTTTGTTACGCTTTCACGCCTTAAGTACTCAACCAAATATCATTAAATTTTGCATACACGTTGTCAGGTGTATAGGACAGGATACAATGTGCCTTTTATATAAATAAAAAGTATTGTTTCTGAGGGATAGTTCAAATCTGAGTTTTTGCGAGCGAAATTACTGGAAGAAGCCAGTTGTAACAGAAATTCTTTTGGAATGTTACTTCACCATGCACCATGGGTTACGTGTTAACGTATGTTAGGACACCAAAAATGGCATTGAACTTGTGATAATTTATCTAAATACTACTGTATTATATACTTAACTCCTCACTCACGAGTAAGTCTTTATTTTTTCCAAAGTTATTGCGTAAGGTGTAAACCACACGACTAAAGCGCGTGACATGTTACGTGACGAACGTAGTCTTTGACAGTCCGGTAATTCTCGTACGGTAATTGGTGTATGTTGTGAACGGACCATCGGCTCCCCATTCCCACACCGTGTCACTACGATCCGCCCACAATATTTCTTCGTTCCCGTTCCGATTCATGATTGCTCTGCTCATAAGGGTCGCAGCGTAATGATACTCTCCAACTTCCTTAATATATAGGGTATAAAGTGTAAAAATAATTTTTCAAATCTGTCTGGCAATTCAAAATGGCACCAAAGAAAACATAAAAGGCGATCATCTCTTTATGTCTTAAAATATTCAGCACTACTTATGTTAATACTAGATAGCTATTAAACTGTCGAATATGCAGGTTTCATATCAAACTATTTAAGCCATACTTAATCGCAAATTTATAATCGTTCATACTAGATTATACAAAGCCGCGCTGGGAACGCCACAGTTCAATCATTTTCGTTAAATTAATACCCCTGGGACGAATAGATGAGATCTCTGAACACTGAACTAAACCGGGTTTAAATCTCTCTATGTTTAATAATGTAGTAAATTTATTTGCGTATTTATCGTGATAATTGTTTCATTACACGAGACATGCTTTTAATGCTTTATTGAACGCCCAGTAAATGTAGCGCGTCTAGGAGGGTAGTAAATTTTACTACTTACTGATTACTTGTTTTACAGGTTACAGCTACGTAAATAATTTCAGATTTAGTGTTTAACTATGCTATACTTTTATAGTATTTTGGTATTTCAATATATCTTTACTAGGTACGAGTTATAGTAACTTGCGTACATTCGACAAACCAAATAACATTCGATACATTTGTACATGCATCTTGTATTTCGCGTCTATAAAGCTGTAAAAACAACATAAATGTGAGATTTGATTGCAATGCTTATTTCTGTTTTAGTGACAATATATTGTCCAAGTTAAAAATCGAATTCTTCTTTTGGAAAAGTAAAAAATATTCGAGTGCTTGTTTATGAAGTTAGCACAGTGTTGACAGAAACTAGAATGAAAGCTGTGCATAGCTAGTACTAATTAAAGCCTAAAAAACACTCACCGAGCGCTTTAAAATACATATTAATTTTCGAAAGAAAAAACTTATTAAATATTGCGCTATTTTTTACAAAAGGCACCCCGAACCCAACCCTTACCCGACATGTTGTTGAACAATATTATGATATAGTAAGAGGTAATGAAATCTTTTGGTAAATATATATTCTTACTTAATAGTACTCGACAAACATATTTAGGCCTTTATTCATACCAAGATTGCAAAGCTTTGTTTCTAGTAATTGTCTGGTCGCGATACTGGCTCGATACAAAATTGACCTTGTATTATTATTTTTTTATATCATAGGAGGCAATCGAACAGGTGGGTCACCTGATGTTAAGTGACCACCACCGTTCATAGACCCTTGCAAAACCAGGGGAGTCGCAAGTGCGTTGCCAGCCTGTGTTGGGGGGAGGGAAGCGGAAGAGGGACGGGGAAGGGAGGTGGGCCCCCGGCACTCTCACTGACCGAACGAAACGCAACAATACAAGTTACTATAATAATATTACTTCACGTCGGTTTTCTGTGAGAGGGTGGTACTACCCCGAGCGAGCCGACCCATTCAAGCTGAAACCAGTAATAGCTTCAGCGTGGCTCTACCACCTACACATTATCTCGAAGCATTAAATTTCTAATACCGTTATTTAATTAGAACGAAATATTAGGAAAAAAATTATGCGATATTACTCATCTTATAAGAGCAACTTCCCAGACTTGTTGATTTCCGTAACAAATTCTCAGTTTATTATTTTCATTTTAGTTCAATATTTCTCTCTATTAATTTTAACTCTAATGACGAGTTAATGAGAATCCATCACCGATTCAATCTATATTCGATTTCTAAAATCTGTGTTGTCTAAAATAATTATTTATAAGTGTTTAATTTGTGTTGTTCTCGGTAATAATTATTTCAACGCTGAAATTGAGACCAAAACTTTTAATTAATAACAAATCTGAAATGTTTACGAGAGATTTTAGTATGAAATTATAAATTTTATTTACGTATTATATATTGCTATTTTTTAAAACATTAACACGTAATACAAAAGACATATTTGATAATAATTAATTGAAAAATCTTATATAAATGCAATGTTTATTAATGAAGAATATTTTTTTTTTGTTTTTATGTCATAGGAGGCAAACGAACTGGTGGGTCACCTGATGTTAATCACTACCGTCCATAGACACTAACAACACCAGGGAAGTCGCAAGTGCGTTACCAGCCTGTGTTTGTGGGAAGGGGAGGGAGAGGGAGAGGGAGGGGGAGGGTTGGGTAGGTGGGCCTCCAGCGCCCTCACTGACCGAACGCAACGCAACAATGCAAGCACTGTTACTTCACGTCGGTTTTCTATGAGAGGATGGTACTACCCCTGGCGAGCCGACCCATTCATGCCTAAACCAGTAATAGCTTCAGCGAGGCTCTACCACCTAAAAATAAATATCTGAGTTGTAGATACATCCAATTATGAATTATTTTTATTAATAAAACATTACGTCATGTGAAAAGACAAAAAATAATATAATAAAGCTCAATTTACACAGAACTGCGATAAAATAGAATTATGATAAAATTTAATGATATAAATTAAATTAAATTTTGCTTTTTATCAATTGGATAGTGGTAATTAAATAAGTAAAATAATTGCACTTACACCAATACCTATATATAAAAATAGAAAGCACTAGTTTTTCCTGGCGGCATCACATGCGTTGGTGTAGATTTTTCAAATAAAATGCAACCCATGTTATGTGCTTATAATGTAGCTTTATATAAGTAAAATATATTTTTTAAATGCAATCGATTTTAGAAGTAATTTTAGAATTCATCCACTACAAATAAAAATATCTAATTGGTTCTCTTTTTAATAATATCTATTTAATATCGATAATTCGATCAGATAAAAGCCAATAAGAAACTATGGACACATATTACGATTACAATGGTTAATGTACAATAAAGATTAAAGTGTCAAATATTTAAAGTTGTATATATAAATATATATAAATATGATGTAAAATATTTATATAATATATCAAACAAAATTACCATTAAATCAAAAATCTCTCAACGCCCCATACAATTTGTAAATGTAATTACTACATAAATAACCCAGTAACAAGATCGAAACAATAGCTATAGAATAATGTCGGTACACTAACAACTAAAGATGCTCGATAAGTTAATAAAAGAGCCTATTTAGACCGCGCTCTGTTCCCGCAAGACGTTTAATGGAACTAAATGCTTTTAGTTTATTCAAACCTAGATTAGTACTAGTATTTAATAACCACGACTATTAATAGTTTCTATTGAGGTCTAATATAATGTACATTATTAAAATTGAATACCGAAGATAGTTCTTTATTATAACAGATTCTTTAAATTATCGTTTGAGGATTATTATACGAGAATGAAAATGCAAAAAGAAAAACGTAACGAGTTGTGAACACTACAAGAAATTTTGTCCCGCTTTAAAACGTATATAAATCAAACTATTAGCGTATCCTATTATAAAATCAAATATTAGTTTTAATCATTACCAGAAAATCAATCTTAACGCTTTTCGTTGCACTGTAATCTATCTATACTATTATAAAACTGTAGCAAAGCCAAATCTGTACATTAAATATTTTTTGAAAATTTAGATCTGGGTAGACTTCGTTATCGATATAGAGTCCAAAAATAATCCTTTTACGATTTTTGTCTGTCTGTCTGTCTCTGTGAACACGTATCACTCTGAAAGTACTGAACCAATATTGACGAAACTTGACACAGTGGTAAGTCATATTACAAGGTTACATCTAGGATACTTTTTGTCCCATAAAACGCAAAGGGTTCTCCAGGATAATGAAAGATAAAAATTTGTAGTAAATGTTACTAGACTTTTTTGCGACACCTTGGTACAAGAGCCAGCAACGTTGGAAGAGCGAGAATTTTAGAAAAGCTGGTCATTAATATGAAGATATATTATGCCCTTCCAAACAGGATTCAGAATACCTGGTAGCCGGTTAACGTTGTGTATTTTAATGCGCATCACACCTTTACAGGTCCAAATTTTGATTTATAAATAATTTTAGGAACATTTTTTCAGTAACTTTTAAACGCTATTAAAAACATGAATTTATCACTGCCAGACAATTTTGTTATTGACAATAATGTGCCCGATGATATTCTTTATAAACAAAATAATTCATCTCAAACCATTTTATTTTTTCCATTGCAATGAACATATTTCATTTTATTAACTATTATGATATTGAGATTTCACCGTAAACAATGAAAAACAATGATAAACGTAGACATATGACTTGGGACTGACGCCATTTTAAATACATGCATCTATAACAGGCGCTTCCATAATTATCGCTATCTTTATCATACAGTCACTGTTGCGCTAAACTATAGCTATAGCTAAATTATTATATACATATTATTTTTAATTTACCCTCTTTTATGTCTAGATAAAACAATATTAAAATTACAGCTATCTTGACATGGTTTGAACATACTTATTTTATTTACAAAAAAATAGCATCGGGCACATTATTGTTAATAACAAAAATGTCTGGCAATAATAATTTCATATTTTAGTAGTAGCATTTCAAAGTTAATGAAAAACAAAACATACAAAAATTATATAAAAATCAATATTTTTGCCTGTAAAGGTGCGATATGCACTAATAAACGCAACGTTTACCAGCAGCCAGGTAGCCCGCACGCTGTTCGGAAGAACATAAAGATATATAAAAAAACTGGCTTATTGCAATTCGTTGTCGAAACCGTTGCTAGCTCTTAGACGAATAGTTACAGGCAAGTGACAGTTGACGCGTCGTGTCCATATCTTTTTAATATTTATATTTTTCTTCTATACAATGAAGTGTGAAAAAGTTTTAATACAAGTTGAAAATAGTTATGATATCATCCAGTGTTTCATATATAATTATTTATTTTATAAATATATTTTATCGTTTAATTTACAATTTAACTCTACCAACTTGATACTTTGTAATATAAACTATACTGACTGTATAGTAAACGTCTACAAAAAAGGGAAAGGAACTTCGTTAGAAACTGGTCCATTGATCTCTAAAGCTTTTTTTTACATTACCGCCAATATATGTAGGTTAGTTTTTATTTTAATTGAATAGGTGATGCTACGAACGGGTTGTAGGCTTATTTTAAAAGATTTCTCAGATACTATCTGGGTATATATTTGAGTGAGTCCCTTGATAGTTTGGATTCACAATTGGAAACCGTAGGTGTGGCTGCAATCAGGTTTTAGGTTTATTAAATTTTTTCGCGTTTAAAAATACAATAGAAACCAGTGATAACCGATTTGGTGCAGACGGAGTTGCAAGGGTCAGCTAGTCAATAATAAATGTTTATGAAAACATAAGGAATAGCCCAAACAAATAACACAATTACAATTTTAGTCGTGATCGCAAATTATCATACCGTTAAAATATTTTAGCTACTTTTATCTAAATATATTTATGGGAAAATCAACAATATCAGGGTTTTAAGGAACAGATGTACGTCTAAATACCCGCCTAAAAGGCAATCAATCAATCGTATCTACCCCGCATTGCAGATTAAGGCCCATATTCTTAATTTCACTTCACTTACATATATAGTCATTGGGAATTTAGGACCACGCAAAATTTTGTGCCGCCAAACAAAATGTAAGTTATATATAACTTATTATAACGTTTAATATTTTTTCTTATAGAAACTAACTTATTACAAAATTAATTAAAACATTATGGAGATTCGGCCAGCGGAATAGCGACTCTATGTCGACAGTACAAATTATTCAAATTCTTATAAGTTTATTAATTTGAATTTGGTGACACTATTAACATAATACTTGCCCAGGAGATGGGCACGTATAGACTAACTGACTTTTTTTTTATAAATAGACTAGCGGGCAGGGCGGACGTTGTCCCGCCCTGATTATAAAAAAATCCTTGACAAATTATATACCAAAACGTTCCTCATGAATCACTTTATCCACTGGTGAACACCGCTTGAGAATCCGTTAAGTAGTTTTTGAGTTTATCGCGAACAGACAGACAGACAGACGCGGTAGGGGGCTTTGTTTTATACTATGTAATGAAGAGTAATTATCGTATGAGTTATGTATTTACCATAATGTAAACTAGTCGTAGCTTAGAATTTAAAGACCGTATGTAAAATCGTGCCCTAGTACTCAGTATTTGTTAATATTTATTATTACAAAATTATGAACTACAATTATTATGATTCCTATATCATATTTCGATTGGAATATTGGATCAGGTAACTTTCGACAACAACACTCTGTTTCAGAGAAGCTAGTACAAAGGAGCCAGAACATCATTCAAAATATTGCAGCATATGAATCCCACGAATATGTCAACTATATATGAAACTGTACCGTGTTCAAACAAAGCTCTGTACTGTTTTATGAAGCTCTGTTTACTCAACTTTTAGCTACAGTAGTCAATTTTACGTTTTAAAAACGGGACACATCAGTTTATGACTAAATAACAAGATCTTCAATAAATAAGTGTTAGTAACCTAGAAGCCGACAGCGCTTTGTAAATAATAATCAAGTTCTATGTGTAAATAAACTTTATTAAGAGGCACGAAAAAAAAATATAGCTGAAATAAATATATCCACACCAACTGTTTAAGAAAAACTGTCATACGGTTTTGAGAAGTCCATACTTACATGGTGAAACTACGTTAAAAATCAAACATTAACGCACAATGACGTCCATAATTTCTATTATTATTCAGCATATTGAAAACAAAATTCTTACGTAAAGTATAAGGAGGCAAAAATACATTGCCCTTAGAATTTCAGTTACACCACTGTAACAACAATCGTCTACGCGTAAATATGTTTGAGTTTTGATATATGTGTATTATTATATAAATACTAGCGGACCGGGCGGACGTTGTCCTGCCTTGAAAACAAAAAAAATCCTAAAAGTCGATCGCAGCGCCACCTGCCGGGTCCAATTGTGAATCTAAACCATTCTCGAATCTCCACGAACACACACAAAAAATTTCATCAAAATCGGTCAAGTCGTTTAGGAGGAGTTCAGTCACATACACACGCACACAAGAAATATATATATTAAGATATATATAAACGGGACAATATATATTTTAGTACTCATACCACGAAGAATTGTACTAAACAATTTAGTCTGCAACAAAGTATACATAGGATAACTGTGAAAATGATTATTTCAAAGAATAAAATATTCTGAAAACCAAAAACCTTCCATCAAATCCCTTACATTGCTATTTTACAATTATTATTGTCCATGAATTTTATTATGCAGATTTACATACAAAGCTTAGCTTTGTCACTGTGTCCTAGTTTTGGATCGAAACAACACGTTTCAGTTGTTTCCGGCTGACGTGTCACCTGAGGGTTCGCTTTTGCAATTCAGTGTAGTCGAAAATCTTCACAACGACCCTCACTGGATTTGAAAATATTTATTCACTAACTAATAACCGCGATTTCGTCAGCGTTGTTTATTATCTTAATAAAATATTTTAAGTACAAGGGAAAAAATATAACACCACAACGCTCGCAATACTTTTTCAATGCAAGAAAACAAATTGCTAAACGCTTAATGCTTACAAAAAACATAGCTTCTAAAAATTCAAATGACTCTATAATAAATAAAGCTATAGCGATCACATTTTTTATACAAGTACCAAGTATAATTTTATCTGTATAATATAAAAAATAATGTAAAAATGTCGTGTACCTATTATAGCGGCACGATATGATGCCCATTATGACGTTTGTCCACTCATAAAGTTTCGTAGAAATTAATAGTAAGTTTGAAGGAGCAAATTGTTGTCCTTTATAGTGACGTGCCGTTAGTCCTAAAATTTGTCGAATTTAGGAGCCAATATTAAAAAAAGTACACTGATTTGTACATTATATATATGTATAATACACATATATTTGTTCTGCGACGGGGACAAACGAACACCTGATGGTAAGTGGTCACCGCCGCCCATGGATACCTGCCACACGACGGGAATCACAGTTGCGTTGCCGACTCTTGAGAAAGGTTTGTTTCTATATATTTCTAACTACTACTATACGAGTATCTAAACTATATAATATGGCCTCACAAACCACGAACGAAAATTCTAAATTATATTTTGATATCCTATGTATGATAAAATATAATTGTTGCTCCAAATCAAAATGGAAATGGGTAGGACATATTGCAAGGATGCAACCGGAGATGTGGACAAAAGTTACTACGACGTGGATGGGTCCAAGTGAAAAAAGAAGAATTGGTAAACCTAAGACAAGATAGTCAGACGACCTTCGTAAAATAGCCACAGAATGGCCCAATAGTTTAATAACATTACTTTGTTAAACTTTTTATTTTAAATAATGTATTTCCTTGGTTTTTGAAATAAACGGTTTTTTTTATTTTATTTATTTATTATTAATAAATAAGATCGCTAGCCAGCACAACTACCACCTCCGGCAAACTCGCGTTAATGCCTAATGAAAAATAAAACGACATTACGCATCGCTATTGTAGCGTATCAAAACGGCCATCATAGCGTGCCGCTATTATACGTATGTTTTAAGAGATTAATAATGTTTTGTACGTTTGAATTTCAACTTTAAAATACTGTCATGACTATTATATACTCATGACTACTATACATATGCAAGTGGTATGTAAATATGCTGTTGTAGAAAATATATGTGAAGTCACATAGAAATCTTCAGATTTATAAGTACGTCTATATAAAAACATGTATATATGATAACGTGTTATCGTAGTTTCTTGTAAGGAAATACTATCCCCAGTGTTGTATTAACTAGTGTTGATCTTTAACAGAATGTTATACATGTTTAACAGAATAACGCTCCTTTTCAGACGCTAAATTATTTTTTTTATTTGAATAAATTGTTTTTCTTTTCGGCTTTAAAATTAATAAAATATGTTAATTATCTTCTATACATATAATAAGAACGTAAATGTAACACGCATATATATTTGTTGATTTTTGTGAAAAAAATTGTTGCAGGTACCTAGAAATCTATTTATATACATATAATAAAATGAAGTATCTGTATGTAATATCAAAATATTTTTTTTTACTTACTGGTTATGAAAGTATCCACGCAAGTGATGACTCAAATGCAATTTTAAATTTTTTTTGTCATTCTGTCTGTCTGTCTCTTTGTTCCGGGCTATCTCCGAAACGGTTGGACCGATTTTGACAGGAATTTCACTGACAGATAGCTGATATTACAACAGGTTACTTAGGACACTCTAAATTAGACTAGTTATTAACCGTGGCATCGTCCGCAGAGCTATCTCCAAAACATTTGGACCGATTTTCACGGGACTTTCATTGGCAGATAGCTGACCTTATAGGAAGTAATTTCAATTATTCTATTTTAGACTAGCTGTTTATTACCCGCGACTTCGTCTACAAAAACATTTGCAAAAAATATGTTGTTCACTGTAAAAATGTGCGTTGTACTTAACTCCGAGAATAAATATAATTGAAATTCAGTTATCTGTATCTATGTATGTAATTCGAATTATATTGTCTTTTTGGTCATTTTGGCGGCCATTTTTTTTATTACCTCGCTTTCGTCTACATAATAACTCAATACCCATAGTAATATAAGAATATTGTATTGAGTTCAATGAGCACTATTTAAATTGTCGAATATTAAAAACTGCTTAGAGAGATAGAAAGATTTATATCTTGATTTATATTTATGCAAGATTTCAGCTTATTCATTGTTTTCAATTCAACATTATAATTATTCATAACATTTTTACGTCATTGTTTCATTAGTTCCTTATACAGTGTAAGTGAGCACTGAGGTAGCTATATGTTGGGTTCCAAATATGTTGATGATGATAAACCTCATTTGACACACTGTTAGTATTTATATACTTAATGTATACATTACATGTTACTGTAAAAGGCGTGCGTGTCGTACTTACAATTGGGTTTTAAGAGAATTTCTATACTCGTAATTGTACATGGTCTCCAAGTTTTATTTTTATTTAATAAAATTTAAAAATCGCGCACGGAACTGCGGGTACAGCTAGTAAGTAATAAAATACATTTCAATAATTTTTAGAAATGGCTGTCTGTCTGTTTGTTTGAACACGCATCACTGCCAAAAGACTGCGTTCACGATAAAACTTCGCCAAGAAAATCATAAAACATATCCTCCAATATTACTTTACATATGTATGTGTTTTTGTGCCATTTGTTTTGTCAAAATATCATGTGAGTAACGTATCTACACCGTTTTAGTTATAATATCATTGTTTAAAACATAATCCAGTATACATATCATAACGTATGTGTACGGGTGAGCGGAACATTTGCTAAGCCGCAGGGAAATGTTACTTGGGTTTATAGACGCATGAATATCTCAACGATAACGCTACCGAGTTCAGTAAGGCCCTGTTAGTACTGTATGGCCAACGTTTGGAATAATAAAATATAGTGATAAAATCATGTAAATGATTGTTAACTTATGTAAATGTAGGCATTAAACTTGTGTAAAGCAGTCGACGATTTTAATTTTTCGTTAAAATTCACTAAGGTTGCTTAGTGTAAATATAAGGTCATTTAGTGTAAATAGCTGTACTTCATTCGTGTTTGATTTAAACGTATTAAACTCCTAACATAACCTTACACGTTTGTAATTACTCCTTCACTGATAACCTTAATTTAATGGTAAGTGCTATAGAACTTTCGTTAATAAATCCTAATCCTATCTGAATTTATAAACCAGCTATTCTCTGCGTAAACTTGATCTATCTCTCACGAACAGTACTTTCGAAGTGACGTTACTTATGGAAGGGCTTAAAATTCTGATCTGCATCTTTTTGTGTAATGATAAGTAGTGGGGGTAAACACTATGTGGCAGAGTGTTGAAAACACGGGTTCTCGCCCGGTCGCTGAAGTTAAGCAACATCGAGCGCGGTCAGTACTTGGATGGGTGACCGTCTAGAAACACCACGCAGCGTTGGCTTTTAGTTGTATATTTTCTATTAGATTGTTTTCCTGTAATACGAAAATTTCACTTGTGTAATGTGTCTTTATGACACTCACTGTTTTTTTGTTTTCTACAATAAAGTCTGTATGTGTCTATTAGGGTGATTCAAAAAAAGACGAATTTTTTTTTTGGTGTCTAAAAATTGATAGTATACCTAAAAACAAAAATTTTGGCGCCCATGTGAGCTCTTAATATCAATAGTAAGATTTGCCTGTATCCATTTCTTTATTTTCCATTTAAATAACACGGGAAAATTTTTTTTTAATTTTTTAATTTTTATTACTTTGGAACGGTTCATCGTAACAACAATCTGAAAAATTATATTTGTAGGAAATTTTACGCTCTACAAAAAACATCTGAAGACCAAAGTTCCTCAGATTAACGGCTTCAAAGATATCCGCGGTCAATGATAACACTAATAAAAAATTTCAAATATTTTCCAATAAAACTACAAAAAAAATATCATATGCTATATTTTTATTATTTTTTATGTAAAATTACTTTAATTCCGTTAACCTGAGACTGTAAACTTTTTTTTTTACTAATCAATTCAATACTTAACTCACGAAATGCACTAATATATAAATATAAACGTTAAAAATGTCACATAAATGATTTTTTGGTCTTTCTTATAACAAATTTATTTTATATTTTATAAAATTTATAAATTTTTGTAAGAGGAAAATGTAAAGTTCCTTATTACACAAACTCACCAAACACTCATCATTGCATATTATTCAAAATAATATGAAAATTCTGTAAATACGTTAAATCAATTAAATCTACTATAAAACTTGATCAAATGTTTTTTTATTTGAAAAATATCAACAGAGCTTTATTTAGCTCTGTCGGTACAGAGTATTATACTCATTTAATTTGAGTGTTGTAGCTAATAAGCTCTGTGTTGGTAAGCCTGGTTGTTCGGTACTAACTTCATTTAGTTGCTTTGCTCTCAACGCTTTACTATATCTTGTCGTCATTGTCTTTGTTCATTGATACTGACTGTTTTTTCAATCCGTTATATTATTAATTTAATTAGTTGAAATATATTAGTTATAAATTTTGTGACCATAATGGTGAAAACAGTGTACTTGATTGGTGATGTGTTAAGTGAATTAGTTGGAAAAAAATTACCCTCTCTGAAAGAGGTTATGTCGCTTTTATTTTATTATCTTGATACGAAAATTTTTTCAGTTAAAGAAAGTATATCAATAACAGCTTCAATATTTGTTGCAAGTAGTGACAGAACATAGAAAACAATATCCTAATTGCAATAAAAGTAATTTTATAAAACTGTAATATTTTCAAGTTGAAAAATTGTTGTAACAAGTTGTAAATATAGTTTTTTGTTATAAAGAATTAATTGTTCAATTAAATTTCTTAATATTTAGTAAAGAAAAAAATAAATTTGTTATAAAAGAGACCAAAAAATCATTTATAAGATATTTTTAACGTTTATATTTATATATTAGTGCATTTCGTGAGTTAAGTATTGAATTAATTAGTAAAAAAAAAGTTTACAGTCTCAGGTTAACGGAATTAAAGTAATTTTACATAAAAAATAATAAAAATATAGCATATGATATTTTTTTTGTAGTTTTATTGGAAAATATTTGAAATTTTTTATTAGTATTATCTTTGACCGCGGATATCTTTGAAGCCGTTAATCTGGGGAACTTTGGTCTTCAGATGTTTTTTGTAGAGCGTAAAATTTCCTACAAATATCATTTTTCAGATTGTTGTTACGATGAACCGTTCCAAAGTAATAAAAATTAAAAAATTAAAAAAAAAATTTCCCGTGTTATTTAAATGGAAAATAAAGAAATGGATACAGGCAAATCTTACTATTGATATTAAGAGCTCACATGGGCGCCAAAATTTTTGTTTTTAGGTATACTATCAATTTTTAGACACCAAAAGAAAAAAAAAATCGTCTTTTTTTGAAACACCCTAGTGTCTATATCCTTTTCTGAATACCTGACAATATGTATGCAACATTTCATGATGACCGGTTGAGTATTTAAAGCGTGTAAACGTCACAAACAACCAAACATATAAATAAGCAAGGAAACTCACATTCTCATTTGTAATATTAGTTAAAATTTGAATAATACTACTTAACCGATCATAATTAAATTTTGTTTACATCTTGTCAGGGGTTCAGAAAAAGGCAGAAAGTTAAATAAAGCAATGCGTACAAGGTAACGCGAGCGCATGAGTATCACAAATGGGCCAATGTAATTCGATAGTCATTTTGCCGACCATTTTGGTACCCCTCTCAACCCCCAATCCCTTCCCATTCCTTTTTAATAATGATTCTCGCGCCCGCACTTACGCGGTTGCTGCTACCTAAGAAAAAACCCATACAAATTTAAACTGTGGACCTGTGGTGTATTCCAAGTCTCCTGTAACTCATCCACATCGATCTGATGAGTAAGTTTGATTATCTAATGTTTTATACATAAAAGAAATACCTACTGTTACCGATGGATACTATCAAAAAGATAGTAGACTCTAAAGTACAGAAATAATTTTATTAATCTGGGATTTCTACGAAATAGCGCATTCAAACAAGAAAAAACAATCTCTTGTGTTTTATAATATCGTTATTTGTATAGATTTTTCTAGAAAATGTATTAATATATAAATTAAGAACAACCGTAAATATAAACATCTTTTACCTACCTTTTGTCACTCACGTTACCTTTATTTATTTTCTTCTTTCTTTTGGCTAGAACTTGGGCATAATCTAAATGTATATGTTGATGCTACCGACAATAGTAACACGCTAAGTCTAGAAAAGCGACTGGCTTTTAGCCAAGCGAATATTAAGTAATGCTCTAATATCGTGTTACGGTTTCATATCAGTATTATTTACCCCAATTTCCCTCTGTTTATGTTTTTAAATACTGTCGAATTTATTAAAGTTAAAACTAACTTAATACCTTTGTTTAATGTAACAAATTTGAAAGCCCTTTGAACTCAAATTACAAGGTAAATTACAAAGCTGGACCACAAACACAGTCTATTGATTTCAGCCAATGAACAAATAGTTTGTTAAACATTTCCAGCCGACTTACAATGTTAATTCGAATACCTAATATTGTTCTATGCAACAAGTATTTCGTACTAGTTCAAACTACTCTCTCAACATTTAAGGCCCAGTTGAGAAATGACTACAAATACGTATGTACATGTATTTAGAAGCTGTTAAGAACGTGTATGAACTAAGATTTTTTCTTATTACTGCTATACGTGTATAAATAAAGTTCACTACAATTTATTTGGATTCTCGCACGTTGTCTTTGCATATTAGGATAGTATAACGTATAGAGTGTATACAGTAATAACACAAGATGACAGTTATTCATTAAAAAAAACGTTTGTGTCAAACAGCGGTCTACCACTACATATTATGAAACAAAGTCCTCTGCGACGTCTGTCTGTCTGTCTAATCGCGATAAATTCAAAAACTACTGAACGGATTTTCATGCGGTTTTCACCAGTAGATAAAGAGAATTCATGAGGAAGGTTTAGGTATATAATTTGTCAAGGTTTTTTTTTTCATCAGAGCGGGATAACGTCTGCCAGGCCCGCTAGTTATTAAATATATGAATAAACTGAAGTAAATCTGTGAAGTAATGACTTTAAATGTTTCTTCTCTCTTTAGGTAAGCTATGTATTGATTGTGCTTAATGTCAAGTAAAACATACAGAAGTATTGTTTCTAATATAACTATTCTTTTTTCAGAGTAACTCAATTTCGTTTTTATTTCACTATTCCAAAAGAAAACATCATACGTATATAAACTATACAAGGAATATTTAACGTTTCGGTAATAGGTTTTGTTTACTAATTGTATAATTAGCTTTTGTTTTTACTATCGATATTATATTTAGAGTTTCATTTTAATTCTAACCTATTTAAAGTATAGATTTAAAACTGATCTATGCAGATATTTTATGAAGTTGTTGATACTAATTCAATTTTAACACATACATTTAAATAAGATAAAAGTGTTTATTATTTATTTGGAGTAATTACTATAACCGTGGGACCGACTTTTGATATGTCTTTTACTAACAAATACAGAAGTTTTCAATGTATTATCTTGGTTACATACTATTTTATTCAGTTTGCTAACAATAATGAAATTCAATAAAGGTAACTTTAACTATGTAAAAGTATTATATGATAAAAATAAAACACAAAACACGTAGTTCCCATTAAAAGAGAGCAACATTATTTTTAAGGAACAGTCACGGTCACCAGCTATTACCTAAAACAATGTAAGTAAATAGACCCTGTATTATTTCACTTAAAAAAAAACATTATCCAAAGCTTAATTAAAGCGATACGTGGATTATATTGTGTTTAGATTAAAATAAGCCGCCAAAAATATATACTAAAAGGTTATTACATAAATAAAACTATTTTACATGAGTTTATCACTATCAAAATTTGTGGTTTTCAAATATTTTTCATGTTAATTCGCCTACCAGTAGCTACTAGAATGGATGAAATTAGATATTTCGTCTAATATAATACAAATCTTCTGTGTAGTTATCTGAGCTCTTACAAAGATATTGTCGAGTTATTTGAGCTTTCTTGATGTTAGGAATTCTAGTAGGCATGTTGTTAAAGCGTAGCGTGGCTTTGACACGCTCATCACGCAAACAAGACACGACAAAGGAATAGTTAACGAATATTTACCTTAACCCTGTGCAGTATGCGCATCTATACTGAAACATAACAGGACAAATTGTTTTCTTATCGTATTTAATACTAACTAATTTCCGCAATTTAATAAGTAATAAATAAGTTTGATTTATATTTCCATACGTTCAGTATACAACACACCATATATACAACCGGCAGCGGAAATTCCTCGTCTGTTTAAATTTCGATACTCGCGAGTGTATACTCGTATACAATACAAAGAGACAGGGAGAAATAGTCACATAGAGAGGACGTAACGCGTTTTCCTTACGGGATGAATTGTACAAGTTGTGTTAAGAAACTTCGTCTCAAAAATAACTTCGACAAAGTATTCTGTTCCAAAAAACAACTTTGACGAATAATTCGAGAACAAATTTTATTTACACCGAACAGCATTCAGAATACGTCATCAGGTATATACATCGCTTGTATTACAGTTTTTTTATAAACTAGACTTCAGCAAGTGTGTCGTAAATGTCATAACTTAAACTTCCAAGCTGTGGACATTGGCAGCATCACTTGCTCACAGGTTGAGAATCGCTTAATAAATCACGGACAAAACTATCGGTGGTATTCCGAGTGACAAAATTGTATAAACGATCTGTCGTCAGTAAGCAAAATCTACCGTTATAGTTTTAGAGACCGCTAGCCTGGGGTGGTCTAGTCATATCCAGAAGGTGAAGTTTCGCATATAGACCGCATCAGCATTAAAGAAAATATAAGGTGAAACGTTCAGAGTAAGATAAGCCAGCAAAATATAGACAGCAGTTGGGAGCGATTGTTTACAAAAGTTTTAGAATTATCACTGTCAGTGAAAGTCCCCTGAAAATCGGTCCAACCGTTTTGGAGATAGCACTGTAGGCGAAGCCACGGTTAACAGTTAGTCTTAATTAAAATATACTAAATTACCTGTTATGATGTCCGCTATCTGCCGGTGAAAGTCTCGTGAAAATCAGTCCAACCGTTTTGGAGATAGCATTGCGGACGAAGCCGCGGTTAACAGCTAGTCTAATTTAGAGTAGCCTAAGTAACCCGCTGTAATTTTAGCTATCTATCAGTGAAATTTTCGTCAAAATCGGTTCAGCCATTTCGGAGATTACCCAGAACAAACAGAGAGACAGACCGACAAAAATTTTAAAAATTGCATTTTTGTTATCAGTAGCTTGTATAATTCCATACTCAATCAATTTTTTCTTTTTATATTACACTAGCGGGCCCGGCAGACGTTGTCCCGCCCTGATTATAAGAAAAATCCTTGACAAATTATATACCAAAACGTTCCTCATGAATCACTTTATCCAAAGGTGAAAACCGCTTGAAAATCCGTTTAGTAGTTTTTGAGTTTATCGCGAACAGACAGACAGACAGACGCGGTAGGGGACTTTGTTTTATACTATGTAATGATGCGGCCACTTCATTTTTGTTATATTTATAGAAGACATGCGTTTTAATTAATTATCATCATTAAATTATACAAAATTATGTGTTTATATTTTTGTCTGTAGATCGGTTGTTCGCAATTGTTTACTAACCTAGGTCTTTATTTTATCTCTGGCAAAATGTATCATAACGTGTTCATTTTCACTTCTCGATTATTTTTAAGTAACATCGGTCGCAAAGCAATCTCAAATACACGAATCAACTGAACTAAGTAATTCTTAAATGCAAAACTAAATCATCTTTGAATTGATGCATAAGAAAGTACCTACGTAACTTATAAACGTGTAGTATGAACATTACCTGTTATAAGCATCTGTGATACAGGTATAGTAAAAACGAACCATTTGAAATTCTAATTGTATAAAGTAAATTTTCAAAAAAAAGTATTAACCGACTTCAATATCAATCAAAAACCCATAAGGCACTAAAAAGCGTAAAATAAATAGTTTATCAAATTAACCAAATTAAATAAAACATATGAATATGTGTGCTACCTAGAGATGTATTGGAAATCGGTGCCAACCGAAATTTCAAATTTGTTCCAGGTAGAAAAGTATTACAGAGACGCGAGAGTGAACTTAAACTTTTTGTACCTATGTAGAGTTGGCACCGACTTCTAATATATCTCTAGGTAGCACACATATTCATATGTTTTATTTAATTTGGTTAATTTGATAAACTATTTATTTTACGCTTTTTAGTGCCTTATGGGTTTTTGATTGATATTGAAGTCGGTTAATACTTTTTTTTGAAAATTTACTTTATTTTTCCATTTTTAGTGTACATAAATATATTATACTAGCAGTGCCCGCGAACTCCGTTCCGCCTTAAGTATATTAAAATATGCGCATTTTTGCGGTATGGTATGATTTCAATTGGTTGTACAATAAGTAACGTTTGGTACGAACGCAACCTTATCAATAATCCGCGATAGTTTTTTCTACCACCAACTCGGCTACCATCGCTTCACACATAATACACCTTAAGTAATGTAATTACAATGCTTGCGTCATGTTGCAACACAGCAACGAACATAAGCACAATAGGCTCCTAAGAAATGAAGAGTTTTTTTTATAATATTGGTGGCAAACGAACATACGGGTCACCTGATGGTAAGTGATCACGGCCGCCCATGGACACCTGCGACACGAGAGGAAAGACAGATGCGTTGCCAGCCCTTAAGAAAGGAGTAGGCTCGTTTCTTGAAAGTTTTCTTACTTTGTCACGGATCCCATAATCAGAACCTAACCAAACTCTCATCAAACTACCCTTGAAGTACGTCCTTTCCAATAAAAAATGAATCATCGAAATCGGTTAGCGTGATATTGAGTTATTCGTCTATTTGTCGTGTACATACTTAATGCAAATTTAAAACTTATACGGTTTTGCACTGGATGCCGTTGTCGGAACTGGACCAAATTAAAATGGGACCACACGGGAAGCACCAGCTTTCAAATAAAAAAAGAATCATCAAAATCGGTTCACCCAGTCCAAAGTTATGAGGTAACAAACATAAAAAAAAAAAAATACAGTCGAATTCATAACCTCCTCCTTTTTTTGAAGTCGGTTAAAAATAATTTTGTATGCACTAGTAACAAGATCAGTTTCCCTTTACATTTTCAACTCCTCTCACCTTTTATCTGATCACCATGTAATTTGCCACATCTGAGTATCATTTACCGGAGAAGGTTTTTACACTATCTAATTTCAATAAAACTTTGCAGCACATCAACTTCTGTATCTTTCGACCAATTATCATGGGAATTGATATGCGTAGAGATTTGAACTTTAAAAATATTAAAACAAATAAAAAATCTCTAAAAGACTATGATTACTTTTCGCCCGATTGGACAGAAAGGGGTTAATGTTTTTAATAATTTAGACCTTAACATCTGAGATACAGTTAGATTAATTTTGTGTAAATGAAATAATCTTTTTAATATTTAAGCATACCCTTTGTGAATAAATGTAGTCTTATAGCAATATCTTACAAGCAACTTTACGACGAATATGCTCCAGAATACGCATATAATGAGAATAATATAATATAACCAAATTAATAGAACATAGCCTTTAACATTAATAATGTTTAGTTATGTCTGTAAATTTAATATTTATCTAAAATTTCGTGATAGATCTGTATTATAAAGCCAACTATACAAATATGACGTTAAAAACTTGTCTGTTTGTATGTTCAGCACGTATGACACGATTTTTATGAAATTTCGTTCACCGAAAGTATATATTATAACCGAATGTAAACTTAATTTAAGTCAAACCATTTTAATTGCGTAGATTTCAATCTTTAACATAATAGAATCGAACAGAGATTTTAGAATTTCCTTGACAACGGAGATTAACTTTGGTGTAAATAACGATAATATAAATTTGAAGAGAATATGCAAGGTAGGCTTAGTAGGTTCTTGCCAAATTACGTAAGTCAAGGAGAGGAGTGCAGGTAGTGGAGGTGAGCGTTGATGTACATCGGTACAGGGCCACATAAATCTGCACTTAGGTTGCAAGCTTTAGAGACTATCTCGGCCCTAGCTCCACCACATGATGGACTTAACATCCTCATGTCTCAGGGGATAAGTATTTGTTAATATTTTGTGAACATGTGGAAATGTTTAAGTTATCTATTTGTAAGTATTAATATTAATAAAAGTAGAATTATATGATATACTGATAAGTTATATTAAATAAGAGTTATGACATATGTTGAATTGGTTATTTATCTTAATTAATAATCAGGTTCTATCAAAATATTTCTTTAAATCCAGACATACAAATACACAGCCTGACAGACACACGATTTCTTTTTGACATCTGTAAGTAAAATAATTTACAGACAAAATTACATTTATTTATAAAGATTATTATTAGAGACGAACTTCTTAGCCTTCCATGGATTCACCGTGCGGGTGCCGGGTCCATCGTGTGGCAAAGGGAGGAACTCAGAGCAGTTCCCAGGACCTGCGACCCAGGTGTAGGTTTAAGGAGACCCCCTTTGAGATGCGCATCAACGCTCACCTTCACTGCTCGAGTTTCCCGCCCTGCCTAGCCAAATTTAGTAGGAACCTGTTAGTGCAGCCTTTGATACTCGTTCTAAAATAGAACTTACTGCAGTTCTCGACAGGCCAAGGTCCTTCAGAAGGTTGTAGAGAGATTTTGCTGGTATACCTCTCGCTCCTACTTCTACCGCGTGTAAATTAACCACATAGCCATTTTTATATAAGTAAATACAATATATACGTAATACTAAAGAGAAATGAAGTATTCCTTGGCCTAGTTTTTAAATGCGCCCATCGACTGCGCTCATCTCACAGAAATAAATAGTGAAGTACGAAGGGTTAACAAGAAAATATGTGGAATATTTTATTAGCCCTCACATTGAGGATTCTGAAGACCGTTAATAATGTGCAAACGTGGTGTGAAAGAACTTGAAACGCCTTTTAAATAATTAAAATTTTAATATAGTAAATCAGAGTACCCTAAAATCATAGTATGAGAATTCCGACAAATCCGAAACTGGGTAATTTGAGCTCGGTGCAAAATATTGGACTGGTGTAATATTTCAATAATCAAATCAAATCAAAAATACTTTCTTCAGTTTAAACCCTATAATTAGGCGCTTATAATTGTCAACATTACCACCGGTTCGGAAAACAACCCAGCTATCGAGAAGAACCGGAAAGAAACTCGATCGGGTACATCTTTTTAACACCTATATATATTTCGAATACATTATACGTTACAATCTAGTTTTTAGTGGATGCATAGAAAGGAGTCAATTCCAAACATCAGTATCGTTCACATATTGATCTACTCTATAATAGCCTTTTGACAATAAAACCCGCTTGACATGGCGCTTAAATGTACAGTCCGGGAAATCGGTAATAGTTTTCGGACTTTATTGTAAAACCTAACACTATTACCTAAGAAACTATTACTGGTTTTGCTAAGTCTGAAACATGGGACGACCAGTTTGTTATATTTTCTAGTCATTAGATCATACCGGTCCTTTATAAAATGCAAATTAAACTATAAACCTAATTTAAAAATTTTGAAGTCGCTTAAAGTTATTATGTCATATTTCACTCTTCGTTCTCTTTTGTTTCCATCAATGGCGAACCTTACTGTCCTCGATTGTAAGCACGTACATGACTGGCGAAATGAAATCTTGTATATTTTTTTGCAACGGGCATAGTGTAATTTGCCGTGAATATCGAAAGACCATGAAGGAAGACTTCGGACGGATTTTAATTCTGAATATTTTGTAATTAGAATCTGAAAATTAGTAACAGTCTTATAAACTGTGCTGTGACACTTTCGTCAATGTTGCGCGGGCTCTTCCTAACCCTCGCATGGGATATTACATGTAGTTATATGGCGGTTTATGACAAGAGCTAACCTCCAGGTGTGCTCTTTCCTTCCTTCAGCTGTGAATAGAAGACAACTTTAGGCAGTTTTAACTCGAACAATATGTCTGCACCATCTCAGTTGATCTTTTATGAGCAAAGGGTTTTGAAACAGGATTCTATATTTCTCAACATCTCTGACTTTGGAAATCTGTTCTGCCATCTTATACAAATTATTGTCCTTAAGCAACTAATATGGAAAAAGTTAAGGCACTTTATATCACCCCTATAATGATACCAAGCCTTAGAAACACACAACAAAATGGGTAAAATTATTTCGTTATATACACAGCGATTTTAGTGTACGACTCTACATTACAAACTCTTTGATGTAATTTTTCGAAAGATGTATCAGCGTTGACAAACCATGAGGAAATTTCGGTCTCAAAGGCGTTACCATTACAAAGAAAACTGCCGAGATACCGAAAAGATTTTACTTCCTCCATTATTTTACCATTACATGATATTGGTGTTAAACCTGGTATAACATCGCGTAGAGATTGTTTAATCACTTGTGTCTTAGATAAACTCATGATCAAACTAAGCCGTTGACATGATTCATCGAGGCGGTTCAAGTAAACACTGTAAGTTGTTAACATCGCTGGCTACCAAACAATGTCATCAGCATAAAGAATGCCCATAATAGTAAATTCATGGACCGATTTTTCACCTTTGTCTGTTTGAGTACTAAGGATTATCTGTCCAGTGTTGGTAATATAATCATCTTTAGTGTGAACGCAATGTAAAAAGCAGAGAGAGATGGCATCATCACATAGCCTTCACAAAGATTAGAATAATAGTCCAGAGTAGAAAGGCTTATAATAGGTCTTTACCTATGAAATTGCCGTTCTGCAGTACTGGCCATTTCAAATCAAAATAATTTTTGTTTGGCTAAGAATTCTAATTTCAAATTAATTTTATTTTAAAAACATGGAATTCTTTATCCAAAAGTAGTCATTTGTTTATTGATTAGTGTTACATTTTCATCGCATTTCAATCTTTTTTGCCATCATGGATACATTAAAAATTCGAGTAATTATGGAATATGAGTACCGTCGTGGCAGCAACGCGGCACAAGCGGCACGCAACATCAACGACGTTTACGGAGCTAACACTACAAACCAACGCACCACCTGTTATTGGTTTGCTCGCTTTCGTTCTGGGAATTTCGACCTGAAAAATGAACCTCGCGGTCGTCCGAAGACTTTGGTCGACAATGACGAATTAAAGGCGATTGTGAAAGCTGATGATACACAATCTACGGCTGAATTAGCAGCAGCTTTCAACGTTAGCGTCAAAACAATATTGGTCCATTTGCGTCAAATTGGCAAGGTAAAAAAGCTTGACAAATGGATGCCCCACGAACTCAATGATCGCCAGCGCGAAGTACGCGTCGAGACGTGTCTTGCACAGCTCAACAGACACACAAATGAAGGAATTTTGAACCGCATTGTTACCTGCGATGAAAAATGGATTCTGTTTGATAACCGCAAGTGCTCAGCAAGTTGGTTGGATCCTGGTTCAGCACCGAAACAATGCCCTAAACGAAAACTTAGCCCTAGAAAAGTGATGGTCACTGTTTGGTGGTCTAGCGCCGGTGTGATTCATCACAGCTTCTTACCAAACGGGGTGAGCATTACTGCAGATATGTACTGTGAAGAACTGAACAGTACAGAGAACAGAGAAGCTGGCACATCTCCAACCAGCATTGGTCAATCGCTCGTCTCCGCTGCTCCTGCACGACAACGCGCGACCTCATACTGCACAGCAGACGGTCTCCAAGTTGCAAAAACTGGAGTTGGAAGTTCTCCGTCATCCACCCAACTCACCAAACCTTTCGCCTACAGACTACTACTTTTTCCAGAATTTGGATAACTCCTTGGCGGGAAAAAAATTCAATACCCGAGAGGCAGTACAAAATGCCTTTGAAGAATTTGTTGCGTCCCGTCCAGATGATTTCTTTAAGAAGGGCATCAATAAACTGCCCCTGCGTTGGCAAAGATGCATTGATTGCATGGGTAATTACTTCGATTAATACAAATAAAAAATACATGAAAAAAATTCGTTTAAATTTTTTCATACAAAACGGCAATTTCATAGGTAAAGACCTAATATAAATACAGCTTTCACAGGAATCAGGCAGAAGTAAACATTTTTCGACTTACTTCTTGAAGCCGTAAATCTCAAGAGAAATCGCTGTCAACGTATGTTCCTGAATCTTTATGACGTTACATACAAAATATAAGACTTGTATATTAACTAGAAAGCTTTGTAACTTTATTCGAGTCAACTACAATGGAAATTTTATGAGAACAAAAACAAGATATTTTCGAAATTTTCTTCCTGAAGGTTGATAAGTATAAAACATGTGTGTTATATTTATATGAAGTACAGAAAAGTAGAATGGTATTGTAATTAAATGTTTAGCAGTTTTACTACACTAAAAGCCAACGCTGGTTATGTTATATGAGATACAACAAATGAATTTACTACGGAATAGTACATCTCAAAAATGTCAGATGTTTCCGCGATGGTACATGTCTATGTCATCCCACTCCATACATAACCCACAGCGATCATTTTTATCTCATACACGTGTAAAAGAAACGATTGCTTATTTGGGACAGTATTTTGAACAATATATTATTAATACTTATCAAATCAATTACTATAAATATTTAATGTAGATTACAATTGCCCTTTACAAATATATAATTTTATTGAATATCTTAGAAGAAAAAACAGATTTAAAATTATGCGCAACAAAAAAAAAGTTATTTACGTTACGAGATTTATGAAGCGTCTTTAACTCTGATAAACTGTGTATTTCAAACTGTCAAAAATATATCTAAATCGTTTAGACACGTATAACGTCTCATTAGTAAAATGCGCCTAATATAAGCCAGTAGCTGGTAGAGCCACGCTGAAGCTATTGCTGGTTTCAGCATGAATGGGTCGGCTCGCTCGGGGTTGTACCACCCTCTCACAGAAAACCGACGTGAAGTAACAATGCTCGCATTGTTGTGTTTCGTTCGGTCAGTGAGAACGCCGAAGGCCCACCTCCCCAACCCTCTCCTCTCCTCTCCCGCTCTTTCCCAAACACAGGCTGGCAACGCACTTGCGACTCCCCTGATGTTGCTAGTGTCTATGACGGTGATCACTTAACATCAGGTGACCCGCATGTTAGTTTGCCTCCTATGATATAAAAAAAACCGGGGCGAGTCGCTATTACCATTTTTATTAATTTGTAGATCTTATCAATACATATTATAAAACAAAATCCTCTACCAGTCTGTCTGTCTATTCGTGATAAACTCAAAAACTACTAAATGGATTTTTATGCGGTTTTCACCAGTTTTTATTATCAGGGCGGTATAACATCCGCGCGGGTGCGCTAGTATATTTATTAAAAAAAAATATTTTGTTAGCAAACATTGTCAAATTACACCCTAACATGTGAAAGAAACCAGTTATAATGTAGATTATATTATGACATATCTTCATACTTCCAAATATCATGGAAAGTGCAGAGCCACCGTCTTTATGTATTCGGATCGAGAATATGCAACGACCTGCAAATATTCCAATCATATCGACCAAGCTGAATTTATTTGCAACACGATTCAAGAATTCGTTTCACGATTCAAATATGTACTTACTTCGATGTATGCAGCACCACTTGACTTCATGGTCTCACGATTCTCGGATTTGTTTTCTGTCTATATTGCGACGTACGATATACATTCTGACATAACCTCCATATATTCAATAACTCGGGAACAAATTTAAAATTACAATAGTTTTTCAGATAAGTTAAAACCATAGTAAAACAATTTTGTTGTTTAAAATCTTACAAAGACAAATCCTGTTTTCTTTTTAAGTTTTTAATAGAAGATATTAAGACAAAACTTAACTATTTTAGAATGGTAAAAGATTATTTGTTTTTAATTGTTAAAACCACTTTGTATTGTTGCAAAAAAATGGTCATCATTTCAATTATAACTTAGTGCAATAATTTAATACAATTTAGTAATTTAATTCAAATTTAATGCAGTAAATGTTTATATAAAAATAACTTTCAAGAAAAAGTAAAAGGTTAAACTTGCAGTTAATCTCTTCATAATTTGTATAACTAATTAGATAATTATTTTATGATATACAAATTGGTGATATTCCTGTAGCTATTCCTAATGTTCATCTTCATAGAAATAAACTAACCCGATGATATGGCATGGGTTTTTTAAATAAATCGGAATAGAATGTAAGTTTGTACTCTTCTATGCTCTGTACTATACGTCATGGTAAATACATATTGTACCATAAGAACAGAATAATGTATCAATCGGCTCAAAGCTCTAAATCTAAATAGGAGTTTCTGCTACGCAAAGTGTTTGTACAATGAAATACTCCTTTGTCGCATTCTCTGCAAATAATATATTCTATGATATCACTGCTGGTATATTTATCCTCAGATGATGATATGATTATAGAGGTAGTTGGATGTTCCTTTATGGTGTTAAGTACTTGTTTTGAAACGAAACTTGCATATACATTTTTACATTGTTTTATAGTAATCATACCTTCTATGGTTTTATTAACTTTGTTATTCAATTGTTTCCTCAGCCATAAACTTCATCTACGGAGACTAACTAGTGTGATATAATATTAGTACGTGGCTTTTTTTAGATATCGTAACAAAATCGTTAAAATTGTAACAAACTTAGCATATTTAGAAATTGTAAATATTGTTAACCTAGATAAGGGTTTTTTTTGTTGTCAGACGAATACATACTAGTTTCTTAACAAAAAAAAACATATATATTCTATGATCGTGCTGCTTTTAGATAAATATGATTCTACAAATTAGGAATATCAAAATCGAAGTACTTTAAGGTGTTCATAAGGAATTCTACTAATATGCATGAATAAAGAATTCGCAAATTTCGCCAAAGATTTATTGTATGTATGTATATATATTGTACGGTGTGCATATTTTTAAATTGTTTTTTTAAATAAGAATATTTCAAAAACCTTAAAACAATAATATCTTTTGGGATTCCTGACATTTTTACGTTCTTTCTCCATTTAACATTATAAACTCATTTTAAAGTATAGACAGTCGTGCACGGACTTATGAACTGCGTACGTTATTTTTATAATTAGCATATTTGATAGTTTAATAATGTCCGTTTCTTCTGTGTAGTTCTATATTATTGACGTTAAAATTCTAAAGGTATATCTATTTTTACTACCAAGTTAATCTACGCATATAAATAACATTAAAATGTCGGTTGTTTTTTCGGGCTAATATACTAAAAGACTTACATGTAAATAGAGAAATTTTCAAAATATTTACCTAGGCTCATCATTATACTATTTTTCCATAGGGCAAAGAATTAATAATAAAATTTAACTCATTTAACTTAAAATTGATAAAACGGTTATAGGGATAACGAAATTACATTTGAAAATCTAATCTAGACATAATATGTAGTGCTCATGACAAAATTATTTTCACAGGAAAGTAGTCACGGGCATTAACTAGTGTATAATAATATTAGTACACTACACTACACTAACGTACACTAAGATATCGTAATAATTATAGCATAAAGGTGGATAAAAACGGTAACATAACCAGTGATTCTCATTTCGGTGGTAGCACATTCCGCTATTGTTCTCAATGTACACGCTAGTACAAAGGAATTGCTAACGAATGTTTACAATTCAGTCGACGGAAACTGGTGTCGCGCTGCCAGAGGTGTCAGTCGGATGATGTCGGATAATGAAAAAGGAAATAAATCAGATTGTTTCAGTTTCGGATTACGATTGTTCAATAGATAAGACGTCAAAATACAATCATATTTAATAAATTATATTGAACTGACCCAAGTTTAAGTGAACATTGAACATTTTTTAACGTTTGCTTTTTCTATGTGGTCATTTTTTTTAACTTACAATACACATAGTATTAAAAGAAAAATTAACTGAGTGACTAACAGAAAAATTACCGATTTTTATAAAAACTTTCATGCCTGTTTTCACCATTTTAGGGATTGAATTTCCAAATCCTTCCTTATTTCTCATCTACAGTATAAAAGGAAGCTGCAGGTAAATGATCACTGGCCAACCCCAGTAGTTTGGGCTGTGCGTTGACATATCGGTGAGTCAGTCAAAAAGATGTCTCTTTACAAAAGTGTGGACCGAGAGTTGGCAGTGAGCGTATTTAGATAATAAATTAACAGATATTTTTGACAATAATCGAACATTGAGTATTGTCTTAAAATTGTATGAAAATTAGTATATTACGTTTTGAATGAATATTAATTTACCTTAAGATCTATTTCAAGAGGTCAGATACTCCTATATCTATTAAAAGGCATTATGTAAGGTGAATACTAAAAATAAATAAACTGATTATCGACTCACAATTCAAACACGGTTCAAACTTCAAACCAGGTATGAATAATATACGAAAATAAAACCAAATAGTCATAAATAACAAAGTTACTGATGGTAATGGACATTGTGAAAATGTACTTGAATAAGTAATATATGAATCAATTAAATAACTTATATACAATAACTAGCGGGCCAGGCAAATGTTTGTGATAGAAACTTACCACGTTACCATGGCAACGTATATAACACTAACGCTAACGAAATCACTCAAAAGGAACAAAATGTGCCACATTTTGAAATATTTTTCATTGGTGCTCTGCTTCTATTAGTCTTAGCGTGATGATATATAGCCTAAAGCCTTCCTCGATAAATGAGCTATCTAAAACTGAAAGATTTTCTCAAATCGGACCAGTAGTTCCTGAGATTAGCGCGTTCAACTAAACAAACAGACTCTTCAGCTTTATATATTAGTATAGGTTAAGACTTTACCCCCTTCAACCACTTAAGTATTCCTACAAGGTATAACTTTAAGTTTCTCTTTTTCTATCGTTAACTCGTTACTTAATCATTATTATTATTATTATTATTATTATTATTACATAGTATAAAACAAAGTGATATATAGTAGGTTGAAGTTCCAGGTATGTTGCTGATGACAAATACCATCCCATTCGATATACTATTGGTATTCACATATCTAATGTACACGTTACATGTTACATGTGGCGTGCGTGTCGTAGTTACAAATGTTTTTGAAAAAGCATTTCTGTAATGTACACACCTACTTACAATTATACATTTCTTTAATACATTTAAAAAAAAACTCGTGCGGAGCCGCGGGGGACAGCTAGTGTTTAATAAAAATAATTATTTATTTTTTCGCTGCATTTAGTACAAGTTTTAATACAAGCTAGCTCCATTTCCGGGCCAACATAATTTAAATACTAATAGAAGCAATGGCAAATTAGTCATTCCTTGCTTCAGACGCACTAAGACTAGTAACAGTTTTTAGGTAATAGTGTTAGGTTTAATAACAAAGTCCCAGAACACCTTACCAATTTACTGGATATCGAGTTCAAGCACCATGTCAAACGGATTTTATTGTCTAAAGACTATTATAAAGTGCATCAATATGGGAACGATGGTGATGTCTGGAATTGACACCGCTCTCTGTGCATCAACTAAAAATGAATGTATCTTTAATGTATTTGAAATATATGTATGTTAAAAAGATAAACCAGATCGAATTTCTTGCCAGTTGCAGTTGCCGCGGGTAATAGCTAGTAAAAAATATACGGTTAACATAGACCAGCAAGATTTTTTTTATATCTCAAGCTGAGAGGTAATTTAAATAAATTTTAAACCGGTTTGCTTTTAGCTAAAATGTACTATTGCTGAACAAAGCACTTTATACTCGATAAAAAATCTAATAAACTGTATCTATAGATGTTTAGCTAAGAATGGAGTAGAAAAACATTTTAATTTCAAGAGCGAAGTAGCCGTCTCGTAGGATGCTAAGCTCCATTGTTATCCTTATCCTATATTATAATATATAAAATGAACGTTCTCATCTTGTAGTTCAGGATTACGATTAGCAAGATTAGTATAATGTCAGTCTACTTGGCGTTCACATCGACGGAACTGAGCGTGAAAATTTTAAAGAACAGTTTTTGTATTATTTAAACATTGCTTCTATCCTTTTTTTATTGTAGCACAACAAAGTGACTGCACCATGCCAAACGGTGAGCACAGTACTATCCAAAAACAATGGTGACTACGGAGAGACACGCTATATCTCGCCGGTCACCGTTGTCATGCCGGCCTGGGTAAACGTTTCTTCACGTTACGCTTGAAGGACCCCATGTTATAATAAGGAGGGAACACGCTCGTCGAAAGATTGTTCCACAGCTTCACAGTACCGCAAAGATAAGATGTTGCGAACGTTTTAGTTCGTGCCGAGATAGGATTTACCGTAAAACTGTGGCTCCGATGCCCAGCGTGCGTGGTTCGGTTATGGAAAGGAGAGGACGGGATTAAATGAAATAGCTCTTCAGAACACTCGTCATTATACATACGGTAGAACACGTTCAGTGATGTAATGTCTCTGCGCAACTGAAGCGGCTCTATAAGCTCTGTAATGTCTACATCATTAACAATGAGACAGCCCGTCCCTATCTTGCCCTAAATCCAATGATAACCTAAAATAGACTGTTTTTTAATTGGTATATTTAGCATGCCGGAACAAATTAGAGTCGAATAGTTTTGTGGGGTACCTTAGCCTCAGTGTTTGGGATTAAGAGCCTTTCGATGCTATTATTACACCTGTGGTTAAATTAAATGGGCTTTGCGTAGAAAGAAATTTATTTATACAGACAGAAAATAAAGAAACTCACTATCGGACAATACACTACTATCATACGTATACTCTACAATACTGTAATCGCAGTCTGCTCGAGAATTTCCTTTTCGTATTATCTCCAATGTCCCTTATATATCCTTCATAAAGGATAGTGAAACACTTTGAAAGGCTGACGTCATTAGGCGACAAAATTCGAGACGGCCTAACTCTACTATTTCCGGTTCCCACTGCCGATAAGCATCCGTTATTTAATAGTAACGAGTTTCCATACAGATTGTAGCACTATATAGTCAAAACGTGACAGTCCTAGAGCGCTTTCAGTATATATTTTGGTGGCAATTTATATTGAATCAGATCTACGAAGGCAACTAGACCGACGTAACCGTAGGGTTAAAGACATCAATTTCAAATAAAAAAAAAGTACCAATAGAATATTATCTACATGTTATATCAAACTTAAGGTAAAATTACATATTATCATTGATATAAAGATACTATGGCATCATACAATTCGTAACCATGTGTGTTATCTATGAATTCTACATAAAAATGGACGATACTAAGATAAATGAACTCCAATACCATTTAACGGATCGTCATGAAGATTGGCAAAGCTATATATCCATTTTACTAGAATTCGCCACTAGGTGGCACTAGGTTACGTTATGTAGTTTTATATTGCGTTTTAAGTGTGTTTAAGATAAACGGAGTTGTACGCGGTTATTAATATAAATCACAGTATAATTCTCTTTATTCTTCGTGTTTATTTTATAATTATTAAAGATTATTAGAGTCATTATTGTTTCATATTACAAAGTTACTGTCTTCGGATGGCTTCAGTTGTCAAACAATATGGCGGTCGTCTTGTTAAAACTTTACAAAGATTTGTTGTAACATCTGAGAATTCATGTTTCATGTTACTATCTCCAATTTACTTAACTTCGTGGATACCAAAGAAACTATATTAAACGAAATGCCACAAATATACATAACTGAAATCAAATAATGCAAAGTTATGAATGAAAAGTAAGAATGTGTTGATCTTATCAAAAACTCCCATTTAATATCTCAATTATTTCACTAGCTACCCGCACAGGCTCCGCTCTGTTGTTTTAACGAAGAAAATGAGACAAAATCAGCCCGTGTTATGAAATAAAATTGCAACTGCACAACTGAATATCAATTTGTCAAAAATTATTTGAAGATCTCTTTAGAAAACTCTCTCTCTCTCTTCCTGGCTATTTTTCCCACATGGTGGTGGGGGTCAGCCTTCCTTACGATTCTTCTCCACTTCGCTCTATCCTTGACGTCATATTCGGAAACTTTGCTTTCCGTCATATCTTTTAGCACTACTAATTTGTTTCAGGCCTACCTCTGGATCTTTGACCCTGAAGAGACAGTTGTAGTGCCAAGGTTCTCTGGCAGGATAACCAGACTACACTGCATACAAGTGGAAATACTTGTACGTGGATGAACCATTGAATATCCAGGTGTTTCCTATCTCATGCGGGTAGGCTTTTGTACGACAGATGGCAATCGGTACTGGACTAATAAGGCCATACATACGCCAAATTCTTATAAAAAGCAAAATGAAAAGGTTACATAATACATCTCTCTACAAAACGAAAAAAAATAGTGCTTATAACCGTCACACGGGATTGAAGGAAAACTTCTTCGGCGTTATAAGAGATGGCGATTAAGTTAAAAATAAATACATCATATGATAATTAAAAAAGGCATTTACAGATGATGTAACACTCGTAATATATACATTTCTTATCATCGACCACAACTTTGTAATAAAGAGTTGCTAATAAAATTTCCTGTGTTATTTACGTTCTGAATTAGCTGATAGATGGCACTACAGGTAATGAAGCTTTGATTTAATTAGTTACTTACTTACATTGAAACCAGATGGCAGCACGGTTTCGCGTCCATATATACATAATTAATTGTATTGTATGATTTTTGAAGTGAAACTTCTTTATCGGCGTTGGAAAAAAATTTACCGTCACATTTTTCGGTTACGCGTCACATTTTTTCGTTACGCGCCATCTTTTTTGTATTCATGTCTATGATAATAAAATCCTTTTGTTTAAACTTTATCTAATTTAACTTTATTTGTATTCATGTCTATGATAATAAAATCCTTTTGTTTAAACTTTATCTAATTTAACTTTATTTAACCAATTTCTGGAAAGTTGCATATAGATCATTTTGCGAAAAATAAGGCCTTAAACAAGTTTCACTTCTTACGTGTGTACACTAGTACACGCACACATTTTTTTATTATTATTTAAATTAATATGTTTATTTTTTTTGTCACAAGTTTTAGATTGTATTGTTTATAAACTATTCATTGACAAAATCAAAAATATTTAAAACCCGGATGGTACAAAAATGTGACGCCATATTGCCGAACGGACTTCCGTTGCATTATCGTCCAGTTACCTCCAAGTCGCGCCTAAAGAAGTTTTATTTCAAAAACTAATTGATTGAAATTTATACAGTACTTTTTTCATGATGCGGGTACAAAGCGTGTAAGCAATCATAAAGCCAATTTACACAGCAGAATATGTACGTAGAGAGAGTTCGCGATATGAAGTCTAAGTAAACATTCGTTAAGAGTCGCACGGCTCATCTTTGTAAAACGTGACCGGTTTCCGAGATGGAAATGACACGGTCGCGTGTAGTCTGCGAAACGAATACCGTAGTAACTTACGTTTCATTTGCAGTTCGTTATCTTGTTTCATTTAATATTCGTACAGGAATATTCGATGCACGTGCAATTTATACAACAATTTTCTTTTTTTTTTTTTTTTTTATTGTAGCTCGGCAAAGTGACTGTACTGTGCCTGATGGTAAGCACAGTACAATCCAAAAACAATGGCGACCACCGACGAAAGACATAAAATTCTACAGAAATCGGTAAAATATTTCCATGTTCAGACAGTAGAAAATATACTTTTGTAAATAACTACTTTTTGGTCTCGGCTTCGCTTTAGTTGATGTAAATTTAATCTATCTCTCAGGAACAGTATTTTTTTATAAATTAAAGTTATGTGTTATTGTATGCCCTTTTTTACGTCCCTAACAACGTATATGCAAAATTTCGTGTTATGATATATAATTTCGTAGTGATTGGTTTAGATGTTAAGTCATGAAAGCGTAACAAACCAACACACTCACATTCGCATTTATAATATTAGTTAGAATTACTATGTAGTATTTTATGGAATAATTATATGCAAGCTGTGGTGGTCTAGTGGTTTGACCGGTAAAATATCTATCAGATGTCTGCAGGTTCAAACCCCGGTATATACAAACAATTTTTTCGGAGTTCGGGTACATTTACTAATTTAAAATTGGTAACACTATCTGCTGACGGTCAAGGAAGATATCATGAGGAAACCTGAACTTGAGAAATGTTCTTGTAGTACTACTGTATGTGAGAAAACATAGAACTGTGGATTTCTCAAAGTTTGAAATCGCCAAAACGTTGTGAGCTGGCGTGTTGATTTTCTCAATACCTTCTTTCTGGAAAAAACCTTGCAGTGGTTTTCTTATGAGCTGATGGTAATGATTATATTATGAAAAGTAGACAATGCTAAATGATCGTTATACGTGAGAATTGAAATAAGTCCATGTGAAAGTTGACATATGTTCTCATACACGCTCGTCCTGGTTATAGCGACTACTACTATATGAGTACATTAAAATATACACAAGTTTCAATATAAAATACACTGCCAAATCCCTGTGTAAGAATTACTAAGATGGTATGAGAATAAGACTTCGTGGGCTTTAAGGGATTTTTAACAAAAGTCAAGACAAGTCCTTAAGTATTAAAACAAATTATAATATTCTTATACAGGTACCTATATAAATAAATTTATATAATGGGCCTGCCATTGTGTGTGCATCACTAAAAAACTACTCGATAGAATTCGATCTTTTTTCTTTGTTTTACTTCTTAGACATTTTTTCCTTATCAAAAAAAATATCCCGATAGCTTCATTTAATATGAAATTGTTATTAGTTAAAAAAAACTACGACTTTTATGAGCACTGCTCATTTAGCGATGTGTTTGTTTTTTGCCATAGAGAAATGGGGCAAGCGGTGTGGCGCTTATGGTTTTCCTCTGTACATAAAATATATTATAGTAAACGATGCAGATGTAGTAGTAACTATTAAATATAAATGAGATTTATAGAATCTATTTTAAAAAATTCCATTGTATCCATTCCATATTTCATTGTCTTGAATCCATTGTAACGTTACAAAAAAATACTAATTAGGTACCTGTTGAGCGATTGCAATGTAGCAATCATAATCCAAGATATAAGATAATTTCAACGGTATCTGCTTTCACTGTATCTGTTGCATTAATAATCATTAAAGCGGTAAATTCAAAAACTACTAAATGGATTCTCATGCGGTTTTCACCAGTAGATAAAGTGATACATGAGGATTTTTTTGGTATATAAATTGTCAAGAACTTTTTTCATAATCAGGGCGGGACAACGTCGGCCGAGCCCGCTAGTTATTTATATGTCATTTTTGTTTGTAATTGCGTTTTACTGTATTTGAAGGTTTATTCTTGTACACAATTGTTTAATATTACTATTTATTTATCGTTATCGTTAATGCATAGTGAAAAATCACTATTTATTATCATATTATCATAATATTTAATAAAATAATAATTTATTTTTTCGCTGCATTTAGTATAAGTTTTAATAAAAGCTAGCTCCATTGCCGGGCCAACATAATTGAAATACTAATAGAAGCAATGGCAAATTAGTCATTCCTTGCTTCAGACTCACTAAGACTAGAAACAGTTTTTAGGTAATAGTGTTAGGTTTAATAACAAAGCCCCAGAACACCTTACCGATTTACTGGATATCGAGTTCAAGCACCATGTCAAGCGGATTTTATTGTCTAAAGACTATTATAAAGTGTATCAATATGGGAACAATGTTAACGTCTGGAATCGACACCGCTCGCTGTGCATCAACTAAAAATGAATGTATCGTTGATGTATTCGAAACATATGTATGTTAAAAAGATAAACCAGATCGAATTCCTTGCCGGTTCTTCTCAATGACTGGGTTTGTCTTCATAAAGTATTTTCAGTTTTGTGTATAGTTCAATTTATTAATGTATGCATTTCTTCGATAACTACAAGAAAATAAAGAAGTAAATCTAACTTAAATGAATATACATCCTAAACTGATCTGTATGTATCTACATCTGTTACTATAATATCATATCTTTTTCTTCTCAGCTTTGTAAATGATTTGTCACACGAACACAGAAATTGCAAAGAAAATGTGAATACCAGAAATAAAACTTAAGCAAATTTGATATTTGAAATGCTATTTTCCTTTATCACTATCGCCATCGCAACGTGACAAATATATCTAGTCTGAAGGGTTGATCGGTGTGATGTATGTTCGCCTGTCACTGATATGCCGCTAGCACGTGCGTTTGGCGATGTGAACTCTAATACACCTAGGTTTACGTTTGACTAATGATTCAACCGTTTATCCCACACATATATTGAGAATAATGTATATTATTTATGTACTAAAATAAACACTCTATTATTTTAAAATATTTTTTTATACAGCAACCATTATTTTTTGCAAAAATTATAGTATCTACGTCTATGTAAATAAAATGATAAGGGGAGGCCGTTGTCCGCACATCTCGAAAAAAATACTGGATGGAATTTGATCAAACTGTTTTGTTTTACTTCTTAGTATTTTAGCCCGTAGCCTCAGAAAGCAAAAAGACCTGAGTACATTCGTCGCGCCATAAATTACACTGGTCTGCAAAAAAAAATTTTTTTTACCTTCTGAACATTATAGTATATATAATATGTAGTATATAGTGCTATAAACACGGAATTTAACATGCATCTACATACAACACATAGATTTTAAATACAATGTCCATTTCATTAAAAAACGATTATCAAAGTAGCAACAATTACAAGAAAGTGAAGAAAGACTACGGTCTAAGTTCTACAGCGAAAAATGCTAATTTTACAGTCACAGGTTATAGAAATACCAGTATATTTATCTCATTAGAGTAATATAATTCAAGTTATTTTGTAGTTTTTTTCTTTTCATGGTTTCCATGGAAGTTTCTCGGCGAATAGACCAACAAAAGTCAGCAAGCATTGCTGCTGACTATTTTCCTCTGTAGCGTCTTTAAATATGCATAATATCCTTAGGAAACCTTTCACCATGCTCATCTGATACGACAAAGATATTTTCCGAAAAATCTACATGCGAGTCCAAAAAAATAATTATGAGTGTAATATTGCATCCTAAAGCTATATAAGCAGAAAGAAGCTCTCGAATGTTTTGTCGGTAGTTGTAAGCTTTTGTATTCGGTACCAAGAGAATTATCACTCACTTTTACAAAAGTCACCCAAGCTTTTTTCAGCTTTGTTCAACTTCGAATTGAAAACGTTATCTGTCATAGCTCTCTAAGAACAGCCTGCAGAATTATTACAAGTGCGCGGCATTTCATAACCTAAAAATGAATGGAATTCATTAAAAAAATCAATTTTATATTTATTGTGTCTGTTCATAGAAAAATGGATAACCTAAACATAAAATACTTTAAAATAATATACATATAGTATGAATTTTGTGCAGAACTCACTAAAGTATTTGATATAGAACGTAAACTATTAAAAGACTGGTTTTCAACTAACTGTTGTAAAGTCACAGTAAATACTGTGCAGGCTCATATGTACTTCCATAGAAATCACTTTCCGTACTTTCCTTCCTTCTCTTACGACAAAAACCTATTTCGTATGTATATATACAATGTGAATGCATAAAACGAATAAGAAAAAACTCAATTTATGTTATTTTGAAAAAAAAAACCATATCGAAAAATCTAGACGTGATAGAAAAAATCGGCTATCGGGAACAGATTCAGACCATCAAAATCTTCATATTTATGACATAATTTTTTGAAGGAGGATTTTGTTGCAGACCAGTGTTATTTGTTGGTTAGTTGGCATTCAATCTCGATTTCATCGTTACTGGATCGAACTATTTTATTTAAAATTAGCTGATAATTGAGACTTCCTTCTATCGTTTATTAGCTTAGCTATATAATGTATGTATAGAGAAATAAGCATAAGCACCATACCGCTTGCCTCATTTGTCCATGACAAGAAAACACTTGATTAGAAAAAACAGAGTTTCTTAAAACTTTATAACAAATTAAGCTATCGTGACATTTTTTTTAGAAGTGGACTGAGTGTATACCTTAGAAGTATAAGAAAAAAATATGATTGAAATATATCCAGTAGTTGTTTTAGTGATGTGCTTACAACAACAGACTGACATTTTTTTTATTTATAATCTGTTTGTACCGACATCATGTATGTTTATAAGTACAAAATTATTTTGGATCTCATACAAATTTTCAAGATGAATATTAATATCCATTATTACTATGTCTCCTATTTCAAAAAGGTACCTAAATTCAAAACGTCATATATGAAGCATCTCTATCAAGTCTCGTATCTCCTTTGATATTTTATCTAACAGGACATCTCTTTTTTATCATAATACATATGATGTAAGTGAAGTAAATAACTCAAGGCAAAGGTAAAATTCTATGTTACATCAAACAAGACATAAAACTTTTCGTAAATTTTGATAAAATTTGTCAAAGTACTCGTAAAGTCTATAAGAATTTTTATAATTCAATCCAAATAGGAGACGAGTAGTTATCAAGAAACATTTTTTTGATGTGATAACGTCTTATAAGTCGATGCACGCAGGCTGCACGCTCGGAAATACATGACTCATATTCTCATTCCGCTTGAGCCGGGCGTACAAGCGAGAGCGCAGAACAAGCGATAGAGTGGCGCGATCGGCGTAAGCGTTCGGCTTATGACGCGTCTATCTCTCTTCCACTCCATCGGCCGTTGCGTCCGAGTAGAAGAGAGACAGCGGCAGCACACAACCTACACGTGAAATTGTAATTTTCAATTAACTCCTTCTTTGTATTTTACAAAATAATGATTATTCAGTGATAATAATTCAATTCAATTGATAAAAGTATGCAATTTTTCATCAATCTTTTCTTATGACGTAATCACATAAAATTATCATCCGTAAACCGACTACTTACTTGGATTAATTCACGGTAATGAGATAGTAGCACTATATTAATAGATTTTATTAGATCTTTGCGAAATTATAGGAGCTATATTACAAGTTCTTAAAGCGCAATAAATTGAAAAATGAAACTATTTAGTTAGCGATCTTTCTTTCAATACCTCCGTTCCAGTTTTCCATTGACCTATTTATAGGAGCCGTTGTGCAAACACTTTACTTGGAATGAGAACTGAACGCTTGCAAACACTGTAGATACACAAAGGTAGGCACTAAACGAAGGTGAAATAACAATATCCTTATTCAGACGAACGTTTTGAACAAAGGATGCCAACGATCCATTGAGGTGGTAGTCGTTTCTTTTAAACTTTCGTCTGACGTGTTTGAACCCTGTTTTAAGAAACGTTTGAATATAGAATTCAATGAAACGACGACTACGACTTTTCTAAAATCTATTAAACTGCACATATATTTATTAATTCTATTCTGAGAGTAATAGAATACAAGACCCATTTTACCATTAGACTGTCTACATTCTTGTTGAAATAGATACAACATACTAAAATTAGCCTAAAACCTGACTAGATCAATATCTATATTCTATACACATGATGATGACGATGAAATAAGAATACATTTTTCATTTCTATTCTATACATATAATAAGAATGTAAATCTAACGTGTCTGTACTTTTTAGATTTTTGTGAAAAGAATCGTTGCAGATAGCTTAAAATGCCTGTTTGTATGAACACGCATCACTGGTAAAGTACTGCGTTCACGATAAAACATCACCAAGAAAATCATTAGTAAAAAGAAAAGTACGAGAGAATATAAATATAAATAAATGGACTTAATACATACAGATGATTTTACTAGTCACTGTTTTTTTACATTAGGTTCCACGCGGACGTAGTCGCGGGCACAACTTGTACATAATAAACTTACAATTCTTTTCAGGGTCAATAACGTCAAAATTACTTTTTTTGAAATATATTATAGCGTGTAAACGAACAGGAGGGTCACCTGATGGTAAGTGATCACCGCCGTCCATAGACACCAGCGACACCAGAGGAGTCGCAAGTGCGTTGCCAGCCTGTGTTGTGGCGGAGTGGGAGGGAGGTGGGGGAGAGGGGATGGGAGGTGGTCCTCCGGCACTCTCACTGGCCGAACAAAACGCAACAATGTAAGCACTGTTACTTCACGTCCGTGTTCTGTGGGTCGGGTGGTAGTGCCCCGGGTGAGCCGAGCTATTCATGCTGAAACCAATAATAGCTTCAGCGTGGCTCTATAATTTATATTTCGATGAATGACCTCGATACTTTTTAATTACAAAGTAAATTATTGACACTTTTTTTTTATTGATAGTGTTTCATCAGTCCCGAACAGATGGCGCTTTAAATTAGTTTGTTGACAGAAAACTGTAGGACCGACTGTTATAGACATCTCATAGATGGCGCCATGTTTAATTATGAATTTCTTTTTCAATAACTGAGCCAGAGCAACCCTTGGCCGAGTCAGCTAATAAAGTATACAGAAATCATATTTATAATGACTTAACTATATTCCATTTTCTTCTTCTTACCCTTATCCCACATAAGTAGGGGTATATTTCATTTTATCGTTGTAAAAATAATTGAAAGAAATGTACTGCTTTTTATATATTTTTCATTTATAAAGCAATAGTTATTGATATGGAAGTATAGATGGTCGTAAACATCGCTTCACCAGGCTTATCATATAATTAAGATCAACGGGACGCGTATCCTAATAATCGGAGCCGAGAAGTACGCGAACCAGATAATACATAATATATTAAACAAAAAATTATATATCTAATATCGCTGTAATAACTAATCACTCGATTGTAAGTACAGATACAATTTCATACAACAACGCCCGCCGTGAAATCTTATATATTAACACGTGAAGCCAAAATTTTGTATCCCTTTTTAAGCGAATTGCGCGAACGAATGCACTTGAAATTTAGCATAGTTAAAGTTTATATGGAGCAGAAGTGCACAAAGCAATTTTTTTATATAAAATGCTTTACAAGCATATTAAATTAATTAAAATATACATTACTCACACTACTGCTTGAATTTTACACAATATATACACACATGTAAATGAAAAAGACGTTTTGACATCCATCATTTACTCTTATGATCCAATTACCTTTTTAATACTTTTAACATGACTGACGTTGCATGCCTTACATGCCCATAATCATAAATCAGCTGGCCAATTTGTAGGTTAAATTTATAATAATATAATAAGTAAATTCATATATACATTAATAATTAATTGATAAATAATTTATCTTTAGTAAAATTATGGAACCATGGAAATTATTATTATTGTATTTGGTCTTATTGAATGTCAAAATGTTTAGGTGACAGGACTGCTTTCACTTCATGTCACTTTGCTTCATGTTGTCATAGGAGTAAAGCAATATTACCATAGCCAATGTTAATATTTAGTATTTTTTAAGGTGTACTCACTTCAAATGATGATTCAATAAATAATGAGCCAAAATATACTTTGTAAAATCAAAATAAAAAAATTTGTTTGCTCATAAAACTAATCTATGACTTAGATCTCCGCGGTTACAATGATGCTGTTCAACCTGATGTCGCAATTATATTTAGTACAGCCTGTATTTGAGGGGAGTGAGAGGGAGGTAGGGGAGGGGGGATGGGTGGTGGTCTTCCGGCGCTCTCGCTGACCGAACGAAACGCAACAGTACAAGCACTGTTACTTCACGTCGGTTTTCTGTGAGAGGGTAGTACTACCCCGGGCGAGCCAAGTCATTCATGCTGAAACCAATAACAGCTTCAGCGTGACTCTACCACCTACAAAATGATTTGATGAAATGTTTATATAATTTAAAAAAAAAGTGCCAAATAACTGAGTAGCCATGATGAAAACCTTTCATTATAGAAGTATACTTTGACATAAGAACCCTGATAAAGTTCAAACTTTAAAAAATCAATGAACTATGGTCGAATGTCGACCACTGGGCGCCCACTAGGATAAATAAATCCTTTCACATTACTGTTGGCATATCGGCCTAAAAGCTTAATACAATAAATGCTACAGGGCATTATGCACCACGACACATCTTAACAAGTCTCTGTAACTGCCTTCGTAACGAACGGATGCTGTCAGTGTACTCATAATTAACATTGTGGGTCTTTCAAAATACACTCCATACTTCATTTCAATTCACAAATTATTAAAAAAAATACGGATGAATATAGTATTAAATAATAATAAATCCTAACAAGCGAATGACAACTAATCACGTTCTAAAAATCATAATATTCTCTGTGTACCGAAAATAACAGAAAAGTTTCCAACCCAAATAATTAGTGCCGGTACATTTATATTTGATTACACAAGTTCTAACAATGTAGTTAGTTAATTACATGTGTGCGTTACAAAAGTCCATACACAAAACAATTCACAGCGAGAATTCGTGCATATTTACTTTCGTGCCTTTGCAAATAACATTTTCTCGTGGAACATGGCTAAGCATATTAATGAAAACTAGATATATGTACTTCTAAATCATTTGAACAATAAGTTCGTTTAGTTTTATTACTTATATTTTTTTTTATGTCTAAATTCTATTCAAGAATTTTTATTGTATATTAAACAGTCCAGTCCAGTTCATAAAAAAACTATAAAAAAATGATGTATAAGCAACAAGCACACTAGGTAATTAAGACACTAACGGTGTTATTACAAAAAAGTTAAATACATATTGAATACTTGCTTTAAAAAGGTATCGAAAGAAATGCACCGCGCTCGCCCGAGGCAAGTTCGCGTTATCCTTTTTCGCAAGTCTAACCTAACGTAACCAAAGCGAGACAAAAGAGCAAGATGGCGCATATTCAGCGACCGCGGTGCATTTAATTCGAAACCTTTTTAAAGCAAGTATTCAATACGTATTTAACTTTTTTGTAATAACACCGTATGGGTCCCTTGTAACAAATAGTTAAATCTGATTTTACCCTTAGTTCCTTTTATATTTTATTTTGATACTTTGTCGGTTTTAGCATTTGACCACTTTCTTACACGATGTTCAATGATAATGTAATCTAAAACGATAGCTCGCTAAATCTAGAGGAGAAATAGCACGCAAGAATAATTTAAACACACCTATAGAGTGTTTGCCGACCGATTTTCAACCTGAGGGTTTTATAAGTAATCAAGCGAGGTTAGGAAGTCCCTACCTCATGTTGGTTTCAAAACGATGTTTGTCTTCACTGAAATGTCCGGTTCATTGCAGGGACTTGAACCTACGTCGATCGATGCAGTATCCGAGTACGTCACCGCTGAACCATATCCTGAATATATATATTACGGTGTGCCAAAAAAACTATATTTTTTTCTCGCTCTCACCCCAAAATATGATAGGATATATCCAAACAAAAGGAAAAAATTTTTTAAACATTTTTGTCACTTGCAAAGTGTGAAGAAATTTTATTTCGTAAAAATGAATGGATAGGTCTCATTAAGCGATAAATTATCAACAAAAAAATTATATATATAGTACTATATACTAATATATATATTATATATACAACTGAAACTATTAAAGATTTTATTTAAAAATTAAAAGGAGTTAAACATGATTTAAAGATGATCTGATTTAAGATTTTTGGTAGCACCTACCTTTAACAATTTACGTAAATCATGTATGAAAACAAAACATTGTTATAAAAAAATGTGCCTATTAAATGTTTATTTAGGCTTGCTTCTTTCTCTTAATTAGACTGTTTCGTCTTGTCTAAGTAAACAATTAAACCAATATCAAGTGTTTTCAAATATTAAATAATTATGTCGATCTCGATCCCAAATTAACATAAGAATTAAAAAAAATATTACTTTTAAACGAAATTATTTATTATGATGACAATTTTCCACAGATTATAGATTTGCCACAGATTACAACAAATAAATCTGTGGTTTCGGCTTTAGTATTACAATATTAAAATTAAAGTAAATTATATTTTTCTTTACATATATAGTAAACTCCATAAATAACCCTACAATTTCCAATTTGTAACTAGATAAATTAGTGTAAAAGGCCTATTATTGCGACTTCATGACAAATGTAAGACAGGAAGCCGAGTGTTGCTTGTATATCAGCTAAGACGTGCCGTCAGACCCGCGTCACCGTAATTACGAATAACCACCTCTGTTACGAAGGTGCAAATCAACGTCACGTTCTTTCTGTATCAATTACTTAAATATCTAAACAATAAACATGGAATATTAATCTAATCCCAGGATATAAGTGGTTAAAATTAATGTCTGAAGCTGAAATTTTTAAAATATATATATTACTCATATATTCCTTACTCCTAAAATTATTAACTTGCCTTTTTTAATAACAAGTGTACAGTTAGGTACGAAGTTACGCTGTTTCTTCAAATTCAAATGCAATTCGGTATGGAGATTTCGATTGTTTATATTTGCATATATTGGTCATAATCCGTGTAATTTGCATTTTTATTTGATACTAGCTGTTACCCTCGACTTTGTCCGAATGGAGTCTTCAAAACGGTTGGACGACTTTTCACAGGACTTTTAATGGTATGTAACCGCAATTATAAGAATCATCTTGATCTTTTTTTAAATTTCCAGTAGCTGTTACTCGACACTTCATCCGCGTGGAATATCCAAAGCGACTGTACCGAATTTCACAGGACTTTCACTGGCAGATAGCTGAAATTATAGGAAATAACATAGGCTATTTTATTTTAGACTAGCTGTGGTCCGCAGCTCGGCACGCGTTTTTTAAAATTGTATTAAAGAAATGTAAAATATAGAGAAGATATACAAATACAGAGATGCTCTTTCAAAATAATTTGTATCTACGACACGCACGCCACCTTCTGTAACATGTAACGTATATATTAGATATCTAAATAGTAATAGTGTACCGAATGGGATTTACCATCATAATATTCATTTCATAAAGGATATTAATTTAATTATCATGTCATTATTACAAATTGTAATACAATACAAAACTGCACATTTTGCAACAGTAGAATAACAATAATCATTATTGATATATAGCCGTTATTTTCACCTACATCAGTAAGCTTTAAGATTGTAAGTACCATTGACTGTGTAATCGAAGTTGTATCATGTATTTAGTTAAAATACACAGCCGTAATATGTATTCATAAATTATGTAACAAGAATAAGGGAGTCATTATGGCTCAGAGGCAGCGTATTAAACATCGCGTCGATCAACCTAGGTTCGAATCCCTGCAATGGACCAGAACATTCGATGAAGAAAAGTACCGTGATGAAAACATACAATGATAGTAGGGTATTTTGTAATGGTCAACTGGTACCAAACACCTCTTATTTCAAGTTTAATCGTTTCACACAGATATATTTCGGAATTAGTAATATAAAGGGAGAAAGGGGTGATCCCAATTTGATACGATACACTTTTCTTTCCATTGACGTGTTGCGTGAATACTATATAAAAGTGACCAAGATTTGCCAGTCATGATTTAGACGCAAGTTAGAGTGGTGGTAATTTCAAAATGCTTTAGATGCAAGTCAGAGACTCCTGGTAATTTCAAAGTGCGTTAAAAGTACCAAACACCTATAGGTATGTCCTAGAAGCTCTGCACTTCAGAGTCAGTCTTCCTATAGTTTTAAGACGTTACCCTTTGAGGCCAAATCATCATTACATAGTATAAAACAAAGTCCCCTACCGCGTCTGTCTGTCTTCTGTTCGCGATAAACTCAAAAACTACTGAACGGATCTTTATGCTGTTTTCACCAGTGGATAAAGTGATTCACGAGAAACGTTTTGGTATACAGTTTGTCCAGGATTTTTTTATAATCAGGGCGGGACAACGTTTGCCGGGCCCGCTAGTCAATGATATTTGTGCTCAAACACTAAAAACACACATAGACTATAAAATTTTATATAAAAACTAAACGAAACCACAAGCAAATAAAGTTCAGTAAAAATAAATCACTATAAAATCAAGTGAAAAAGAATGAAATAATTTATACCCGTCATTATTAAATCCTTTGAAAAAGGCAGAGGTTTTTCACGCGGATGGAAAATTTTAATATGCACAACACCGCTGTGAAATTGCATTCCCTTGTAACGCCAAAAAGTGTGCAATTACCAGTTTAATAGTGCTTTTAAAGATATTTATTGTACAATTCAGTGCTGATAGCTCGGATAGGGTTGCTTCAAGTAAACTGGGGTGAATTTTAATGGGTGTTTTGTTACCCGGTTCCTTTAAATATTTCGTTCTAATTAAAATACTCGGGAGTGAGTTTATTAAGTGCTAAGACAGATGTGATTCGATTTAATATAATTTTATCTAGACAACTTCACAATTGTCTTATAGATTTTTTATTACAGGTATATTTGTTATATGTTTAACTCCAGAGACATATTTTATAATAAAGAGCTTTTTTAGAAAATTATTTGTAGCCTTTGCATGATTACTTTGGCATATGTTACAATAAAATATATATATTTTTTATAACCATAAACATTTGTACATAAACAATTACATGGTAAGATATTAATAGAAGATCAAGATCCTAATGAAAACTAGCAATCACTCGAAATTTCGTTGGCGTTAAATTGTAATAATAAACATAAAGATATATATATACTAGAGGGCGCGACGGACGTTGTCCTGCCGTGATAATAGAAAAAAAAATCTAAAATTCAACCGCAGGGCCACCTACCGGGTCCAATTGTGAATCTAAACCATTCTCGGATCCACTGAAATACGCACACAATATTTCATCAAAATCTGTCCAGCCATTTAGGAGGAGTTCAGTGACATACACACGTACAGAAGAAATTTATATATAAAGATGATAAAAGATACATTCCTGAGCGCGCCGTCAGGGAGACCTCGAAAGAGGTACAAGCGGCGAACGATCGCCGCTTCATACTCCCGGACGACGCGAGAGCGTTGATCACTGAAAAGAACGCCGCGACTCGAGCTCACGACACCTATCCGTCCGCAGAGAATCGCGACCGTTTACGACTATTACGGAAAAAGGTTAGAACTCGTATCTCCAAGATCCGGGCCGACAGGTGGGACAGGGTGCTGAAGGACATCCAGCCGTCCCACCTGGCGTACTGGAAACTCGCGCAAAAATTCAAATCAGATGCCCTCTCTCGATAGAGGCCCCGGGTTGCCTCCCGCGTTCGATAGTATAGACAAGGCGGAGTGTCTCGCCGCGAGTTTAGAGAAACAATGTTCACCGAACACAGCAAACACTGACCCTTCACATATTGAATCGATCGAATCCTCGGTAGAACGCGTGTTCAGGTCTCCCCCGGCGGATACCCTAACCCCTATCACTTTCGTTAAAGTATCGGATGCCATCAAGCGTTTAAAGCTTAGGAATTCCCCAGGTCTCGATGGGATCAGGAACGAGGTACTGAAACTCCTTCCTGACCGCATTATAGCTCTACTGGTCTGCATCTACAATGCGGCCATGTCCCAGGGAAAATGGAAAATGCCAGCCGTCTGGAAGAAGGACGTAGACGGGCATTCACAAGCCCGGCAAAAAAGCTACGCTTCCCGATAGCTATCGCCCTATTAGTTTATTAGATACGATAGGTAAACTATACGAGCGGCTCCTTCTGAACCGTCTCCAGACCTCCATGTCAGAATTAAATCTGTTACCACCAGAGCAGTTCGGTTTTCGCGCCACTCACTCATGTACGAACCAAGTACACCGTCTCACGGAGTACATCCACGCTAGACGCAACGATGATCCCGATCGCAACCCGAATCCGGAAAAACCTAAACCGAAACGCACAATGGCAGTCTTCTTCGACGTCGCCAAGGCCTTCGACAAGGTTTGGCACGAAGGGCTCATCCATAAGTTAATTAGCTTTCATATCCCCGATAGGTTAGTACATTTAATCCGCGATTATCTATCAGATAGGACTTTCCACTATAGAGTGGAAGGTGAAGTGTCCTCACCCCACCCCGTACGCTCAGGTGTGTCCCAAGGGTCCATTCTGGCACCCTCTCTCTTCATTCTGTTCGTCAGCGACCTACCTCGGCTCCCGGTGGTAGAGGTAGGTTGTTATGCTGACGATACAGTCATCTACGCTTCCGATTGGTTTCCGATACGGCTTAGGACACGCATCGAAGAAGCCGTTAGCACACTCGGTGACTGGTTTCTTCGATTGCGTATAGAAGTAAATCCCGACAAAAGCGCCGCGATATTTTTCGACCCTAAATGCCGCAACTACGAGCGCAAACTCGAACACATTAGATTATACGGAGCCAGCATTCCGTGGACTAAGCAAATTAAATACCTAGGAGTTACGTTAGATAGACACCTCTCGCTTAGATCTCACACGACGAAAGTACGTAATAAGGCCGCTATGGTCATGGCTCGCCTACATCCGCTAGTTTGCCACAAGAGCAAGATGTCCCTCAGACACAAGCTCACACTGTATAAGATGTGTATCCGCCCCGTTCTAACATATAGCTGTCCGGTTTTCGCGCATATGTCAGTATATAACTTTGAGAGATTACAAGTAATTCAGAACCGTTTCCTACGCAAGGCGACCGGCGCCCCGTGGTACGTCCGGAACGAGGATCTCCACAGGGACCTGGAGATGCCCTCTATCTGGGCGTACGTAAAATCACTCACTACTAGCTACTTCGAAAAAGCCGCGAATCATCCCAGTCCGTTAGTGGTATCCACCACGAATTACGCAACCATACCGAACGCTGCGCGATACAAAAGACGTCCGCGTCATATTTTCACCGATCCTCCCGACAAAATAACGGCAGCGAACGATCAGTACCAGTCTGTCTCTCCAAACAGAGCGTGTTCACGCCCACGCCCGCGTAACCACAGATCACGCCGCCGTGGTCTGGGGGTAAACTTCGCTCCCGCACACTTGATTAGGCCCCCCCGGCAGCGGCTCAAGCCTAGGTCCGATCCCTCGGCGTGGAGCCCTGAGTACGCTGCTCGCGCGATACAGTGACACAAAAATTTACATCACTGCTACAACACTACACATATCACCTTCACACATGTGCACGCTCACACGCTTACACATAAAAAGTGGAAGGGTTTTGTTTTTTCCCTTATCGAACTGAAATAGTTCAGAAATTATCCGACACAAAATACACATAAGAGTTATTATTGGGAGTCGTGCGGGCGATGGCCGCCTACGGGGCACCGGTCTGGGCCGACGCCCTCAGTGCCGCCAACGTGCGCGCGCTCCGCAATGCGCAGGGCACGGTGGCACTGAGGGCGATCCGGGCGTACCGGACGGTGTCCTCAGCGGCGGCCTTCACGCTCGCCGGCTCCCTACCCCGGGGAGCTGGAGGCAGGAGTTCTCGCCGCCGTGTACGAATTCACGGCGGCGAGGAAACGAAGGGGGGAGCCTCCGGCTCCCAGGGAGGTAGAGGCGGAGAGACGGCGTCTCAGGGAGACGCCGTCGAAAGATGGAAGCAGGACCTGGCGGACGAGCGGTTCGGGCGGTTTACCGTAGACGCCGTCCGCCCGGTCCTGCGGGAGTGGATTGGTAGGGAGTGGGGCTCCCTGACGTTCCGACTGGTGCAGGTACTCACCGGACACGGTTGTTTCGGGTGGTACCTGCACCAGATTGCGCGCAGGGAGCCGACCGCTGCCTGCCACGAGTGCGGCGCTGACGAAGATACCGCGCAGCACACTCTGTCTGAGTGTGCTGCGTGGGGAGAGCAACGCCGCATTCTGGCGGCGGCGGTAGGACCGGACTTATCACTGCCGAGCGTGGTTTCGGCCATGCTCGGCAACGAACAGGCTTAGCGAGCGATGGCCTCCTTCTGCGAGGAGGTCATCTCGCAGAAGGAGGCGGCGGAGAGGGCCCGCGAGGCAGACCCGCTAAGTGGCCGTCTCCACCAACGGAGGATTGGCAGGAGGAGGCGGCGCTTTGCCCAACTCCTCCTGCCACCGTAGCCGGACCCGAGGGGATGGGCTGGGGGGCCCATCTCCTCATTACACAGGTCCGGCGGACGAGGGGGGGCAGTCGGCGTGTACCCGGTCTGTCTCTCTATAGGTAGGAGCCCGGCGGTCACCTTCCGCCGGGCGGACCGTGGGGGCGGCTCTACAAGGTTGATTAGCTTGAACGATCCCTTGCCGCCCCCACAAAACGGTCTGTCGGTACACCGTGGGGTTTTAGTCCGTGCGAGTCGGACATAACCCACTCTCTCCCCCGGGAGGGTGGGTATCCATAAGGGATTTCCCCACGTTAAAAAAAAAAAAGGTTAGCTAAGATAGATCGCGAATTGCATGGAACAGGCACCAGCCAAACCGAGGTGTGCCGTGCACCCTTGAGCTAGTTGGCCAAATAAAATCGGCTGAGTGCCTTAAGCGCTCGCCTTAGTAGTCCGGTGAAGCTGTAGAGGGCTCTAAAAAGGCCAATAGCGTAGTCAGTTCGAGAAAAAAAAAAACATTCCTGAGCGTAACCAAAGTAACATTCATCATTACATAGTATAAAACACAAGTACTCTGCCACGTCTGTCTGTCTGTCTGTTCGCGATAGACTCAAAAACTACTGAACGGAGTTTCAAACGATTTTCACCAATGGATACAGTAATTCGTGAGGAAGGTTTAGGTAATGGTACTTCAGACCTTTTAGTTTATATCATGGTTATAACATGTTTTAATGTTACAACATATGGCTGTTTATTACTTAAATAAATAAAAAAATATATAATAATAATTTGTCAAGGTTTTTTATTATCAAGGCGGGACAACGTTCGCCAGGCTCGCTTGTAATATCATATTTAAACTAGACAAGATATTATATATACTATATTAATATTATATAGGTGTTCGTAGCAAACAATTCGACCAATAAAATTATTTATCCAAGTCATGGAACGACGCTTTCATATTTTGTGTACATCTGGATGAAACTGCGCATCCGTCACAAACTGGCGTTACCCATTTGTCAACATCGAAAGGCTTGATATAATGTAAAACGATCCTTCATGAGACCACGGAACCCTGTCGCGTTAATGTAAATGTCACTTTATATCAATATTAAAATATTATGTTTGAGTAATTATTATTTTGTAATGTATTTATATCAGTTCAGTAGCGTAAAAAGGCATACAGCTACACATAGATATAAAATTAATATACCAGTTGTTTGTCCGAACTGAGCTGAGAAATTGAAAACGATTTTCACGAGACTTATACTGGCAGATGGAGGACTTTTCAGAGTGTTGCTTATGACATATATCATTACACTATTTTAATGGAACTCAACTTAAAATTAAAAATATTATCATTCATTTTTTAACTAGATAAAAGAGTAGATGAATAAGAAAAATACTTTCAATACAAAGAAATCAAGGACGTCTGTTAATGTGCAATATAATTCAGCTCTATCCTCAGTAACTGATTCTTTGGTATATTTTTTATACTATATCCGTGTTATTACAAAAAAGTTAAATTCGTTGTGAATACTTGCTTTAAAAAATTTTGGGTACTTTCGTATTAAATGCACCGCGCTCTCCGAACGTTCGACATCTTACTCTTTTATCTTTTTAGGTTCTACTCTTTTTAGGTTAGACTTGTTGGTACTTGGGCTTGTAGGTTGATGGATTTTCTCTTCACGTTAAAAAAAAAAAAGGTTAGACTTGCGAAAAAGGATAATGCGAGCTGGCAGCGGCAGCGGTCGGCGAGCGCGGTGCATTTAATACGAAAGTACGCAACCTTTTTTAAAGCAAGTATTTAATACGTATTTAACTTTTTTGTAATAACAGCGAGTAGGTTTAAGTATTTGATCGCAATTACATCTGATGTTGATGTAGTCTAAGATAGAACACGCTAAACCTATAAGGGGGACCGACTCTCAAGTGCAGCTGCCGGAACACATCAACAGGTGCTTGGCGACAAATTTTCAATTGTAGAGTGGTAGCTAGCAAGAGAAGGATTTAGAAAGAGCTCTAACACCGTGCTATGGTTTCATCACTATATTTTCCTTGACCGAAATTTCCGGCCCATTTGCAAGTTTTCGAACCTACGTCTATCGACGCGGTGTCTTAACACGCTATAAACTAAGTCACCATCGCTTCAGAACATTAGATTAAAACAATCAATTAAAAATTATATGTATAACTAGCGTTGGGCTACATATTTCTACGCATTTTACTAAAAAAAGTGTAGCAAAATAAGCTTCATTCATTACTTTACTCTAGCAGTTTCAATGCATATTTTTTTATGTCATAGGTGGCAAACGAACAGGTGGGTTACCTGATGTTAAGTGATCACCACCGTGCATAGATACTTGCAACACCAAGGGAGTCGCAACTGCGTTGCCAGCCTGTGTTGGGGGAGGGAGGAAAGGAAGGGGGAAGGGAGAGGAGGAAATGGAAGGGAGTTGGGCCTCCGGCGCTCCCACTGACCGAACGAAACGCAACAATGCAAGCACTGTTACTTCACGTCGGCTTTCTGTGAGAGGATGGTACTACCCCGAGCCAGCCGACCCATACATGCGGAAACCAGTAATAGCTTCAGCGTGGTTCTACCACCTACAAATATAACAAATAATATATAACATGTAATCAAATACATGATAAATACATACACAGACAGATTCTTCGCGCAGATAAAGTTTTACGTAGATGAAGTTGACTTGATTTCTCAACTAATTTATTACTTCATTTAGCTATTTACCGATAGTGGCATATAAATTTAATCCTATTTTAATTAACAGAAATAATTAAAGCTCCTGTGAGGTATATCGCTGCCAATATATTCTTTTAAATAAAAGTTTATTGCGGATCAAGAACAAAATATATATCAAGCACTGTAAAAAATCTTCTGAATAAATAATAATAGGCTACGAAATACTGAACGAAAGTTGAAATAATTACGCCAATACAAATCCATAATCCTATAAGAGCGTACTTATGAAAAGATTGTGCGAGTCCCACGATGAAAGGTAAATTGATTTATAGTCAATTCAGTGGCTAATTCACTTCAGTAAAGGATATTAAAATACGTATTTTCTTTAATAGACCCCTTGATTGGCTTTCATGCTAAAAATCGAATTCAATATGTTTGTTTTTTTAACAATTTTGCTTAACATTTTATATACAAAAAAGGGCTACACTTTCTGTTTGAGAGTCTTGTATGAGATAAATGGGTTTACCAATTTTATACATAACGTCCCATAGTACATATATTCATAGAAATCTAGACTAATAATTATCGGTTAATTATATAAAAATCTTCCAATGTACATCAGAATTATTTATTCTATTTAAAAAATCTACAATCATTACATAGTATAAAACAAAGTCCCCTACCGCGTCTGTCTGTCGGATTGTCATGCGGTTTTCACCGGTGTATAGAGTGATTGGTGAGGAACGTTTTAGTATATAATTTGTCAAGGATTTTTTCATAATCAGGGCGGGACAATGTCTGCCGGGCCCGCTAGTGATTGATAAATTCAGGTCTTATCACACACACACAGTGATTATATACACAAATACGTAAATTTTAAATGTACATTTACACACAATTGTAATAATTTTGTGTTGGGTCTTTGTGTCATGATAGGGTGTCAAAAAATTTTACATTACGTATTTCGGGTTTTTATTTATAAATTATACTAGTTTGAAATAAAATGGGCATGTTAGAATCTCCACCAAAATTTATACTATCAAGTTTTTATACATTTAACAAATATAATTATAAAAATTTATAAAATCAATTTCTTACCATAAGACTAAAAATTATATAGACAGTGGAGAAACTAATTCAATAACGTACAAAGAATGTTAATGACTCATTAATCATTTAGTCTTTCTATCGTCGATATTATTAATATAAAAACGCACTATTTATAATAATAAAAACAAATAGATATCAACTATAGTTTTTATTTAGTCTGATCGACACAGAGGTGTGCTCAGTTACTTCAGATAAATAAATTAAATGTAAGTACATTACAGTATTATTACAGTAATAAAATACAATTTTAAAGACATTGTACGTACGTTTCAAATTTATTACAGTCTTTTACAATATAATTTCAGTAAAACTTTGATGGTGGTAATATTTTTATACATGCTTATTTCTGGCTCAAGTTTTATAATTGATAAGGGAAAACTAAATATGTATAAATTTGAAATTATTGCAAGTCAGCATATTAAAAGTACTTCTTCGTTATCGAAACCTCCCCACTTGGCCATTCTCCAAAGCACCCAAGCACATCAATCATCGTGTCATTTTCTGGCAGTGGACTTAGGAAAAATGGCTTCATCGACTTTACACCCTTAGAGAAATTTCAAAGTCATTAATCTTCGGAACACCGAGCGGATAATTTATACCGAGAAACTGTTCATTTTTCGATATTTTACAAGGTAATCCGCATTGCCTTGGGAAACATTATCAACTGTATACGAACTGTAAACTATATTCATGTATTAATTACTAACTAACCGTCCTGGCTTTTGATGGGTATGATAAGGCAGAAAATGTAACCAAATCTTTCCTTTAGAGTACGATTATTTAATAAAAATACAAATGCAATTGAAAAGCTGAATTTCGATCTTAGAATTCTGTCAATATTTTTGAAGGACTCCCTACTCTCTTCCCTCTTTCACTCACTTTTTTATATCGAGTTTTTTTTAACCAAATTTATCTCTTTCCCATCTTATTTTTAAACATTTACTTTTATACTTATCCTAAAAAAATAATTCGCCAGATAGGTGCAGTTGTTCTGAAATGATGCGCTTACATACAGTTGGCAATTGCCTTTAATTTGTATAGAAGATTTATAACAGATTGTCGCAGGAGTTTATCGATGATAAATTTGAATATCCACAATAACATAAATAAAATTGTTAATTTTTATGATTTAAATCCTGCAGACTGCGACATGAAAGTTAAGCAAAATAATTACTGCTTCCCTTAATTTACTGGTGCATTAAAAATATAAGGATAAAACATTTATATGAATAAGTAAAATGATTTTTTTTTCTCGAACTGACTACGCTATTGACCTAGCAAGGTCTTAACAGCTTCACCGGACTACATAAGTAAAATGAGTAAAAGCGTAGCTTTATATAATTGTACTAGCGGTCCCGGGGAACGTTGTCCTGCCTTGAAAGAAAAAAAAATATCTAAAATTCAACCGCATTGCCACCTACGGTGTCCAATTGTGAATCTAAACCATTCTCGGATCCACTCGAATTCGCACACAAAATTTTATCAAAATCGGTTCAACCGTTTAGGAGGAGTTCAGTGACATACACACGTACAGAAGAAATTTATATATAAAGACTAGCGGGCTGTGCGGACGTTGTCCTGCCGTGATAATAAAAAAAAATATATTTAAAATTCAACCACAGCGCCACCTACTGGATCCAATTGTGAATCTAAACCATTCTCGGATCCACTCGAATACGCACACAAAATTTTATCAAAATCGGTTCAACCGTTTAGGAGGAGTTCAGTGACATACAAACGTACAGAAGAAATTTGTATATAAAGATAATATGAATTTACCACAGATAGCGGTAAATTTTTTTGCAAACCGCATTGATTATAATCAAATCAAATCAAAAACACTTTATTCAATTTAGGCCCTAAGAAGGCACTTATGAACGTCAAAACCACCACCGGTTCGCAAAACAACCCAGTCATCGAGAAGAACCGGCAAGGAACTCGATCTGGTTTATCTTTTTAACAAATATATATAATATATTAGGTAAATGTCACAAACGTTTTTAATGGATGCACAGAGATGAGTTAATTCTAGACATCACCATCGTTCACATATTGATCCACTCTATAATAGCCTTTTGATACCAAAACCCGCTTGACATGGCGCTTAAATTCGCAATCCGGCAAATCGGTAATATCCTTTGGGACTTTGTTGTATAGTCTAACACTATTTCCCAAAAAACTGTTACTGGTTTTACTAAATCGTTAAGTTTGGGTTTCGTTCGGTCAGTGAGAGCGCCGGAGGCCTACCTCCCATCTCCTTCCCCCTTTCCTTACTCCCCCTCTCCCCCAAGACACGTTGGCAACGCACTTGCGACTCCCTTGGTGTTGCAAGTGTCCATGGACGGTGGTGATCACTTAACATCAGGTAACCCACCTGTCCGTTTGCCTGCTATGATATATAAGAAAAAAGATAATACATAATTGTGTAATGGCTATTTTTTTGTGACAAACTAACTGTTAGCTGTGCTAATGTTTGTATACCGAATGTTAATCTCCATTTCTTATCTGTATTTTAACGAAAAATTTAAGGATAGTACTTGATAATTTATTCCTTAGAATATTAATCTGATATTCCTCGGTATGGTGCCTAATAGCATATAAACATTATAAACGCAGCTACATAATGATGACGAAACACAGACTTGAAAATTACCTCATAGTGAAGCCATCTACTGGAAGAACAAATAGCTTGGTCTTTACAACGCTTAAAATCACAAAAGTGAGATCATAGTTACTATTGAAAAGAAAAATTGAAAACTATTGAACAGGCTTGTATAAAAAAAGGAATAGACGTACTACTAAGTTATTTTTTTTTAATATATGTTTATTTTTATTTTTATATTTACATACATTATTTATAAAACCGAGTGAGTTGTAAGTGAATACTATCCTGGTCCTGAAATTTCAATTTAAAGTAGTAACAGTAAATACTACAGTTCAGTAAAAACGTTCCAGACAATTTTACTGCTATTGCATTCTTCACAATCCATTGAATCTTTAGTGAACAACAAATAAAAGCTATTTCATAGACGCAAGGGTATAGAATGCAATATTTCGTATATTTCGCTACAGGTACGCATTAGGAAATTTGAAAAAGAGCTTGAAAACAGTACAAGTATTAAACAGTATATTTTATAGAATATCAAAATTAAGTTAAAAGAAGAATACATGGTAAAAACACTATGTTAATACACAAATATTGAATCAAGGCAAATATTTACGATCTCATATAAAACTAATATTATATTAAGAGGCATGCTAATTATCTCACTGTGTAGAAGATAAGTAATATTCTGCGATTCAGTCTAAATGGTGGTAGAACCACGCTGAACTGCTTTCAGCATGAATGGGTCGGCTCGCCCGGAGTAGTACAACCCTCTCACAGAACACCAACGTGAAGTAACAGTGCTTACATTGTTGCGTTTCGTTCGGTCAGTGAGAGTGCCGGAGGACCACCTTCAATCCTCCCCTCCCTGTCCCTCCGCCCAAACACAGGCTGGCAACGCACTTGCGACTAGTTGTGTTGCTAGTGTCTATGGACGGCGGTGATCGCTTACAATCAGGTGACCCGCCTGTTCGTTTGCCCGCTATAATATAAAAAAAAGGCTTCATAATTTTTAAACTGTAAACTAGCTTTGATTCGTCTTCTTTTGGAAGACATTCAAGTGCTTCTTGATATATTATATATTTGTTTTTTTATGGCAATGTTGGCAAACGACTCAACTGAGGTTTAGTGATCACCACCGTCCATAGACACTAACAACACCAGGGGAGTCTAAAGTGCATTGCCAGCCTGTGTTTGGGAGAAAGGGAGAGGGAAGGAGAAGGGAGTGGGGGAAGGGAGGTTATAGGTTTGTAGTGATATTCTGCTTAAAATATTAACCCCCTCATCAATGTATATAATCAGATAAACAAAAGAATATTCGTATACGCACGTGAGAAGTTACACTTCAAGTCAAAAGTTTTACGAAATTAAACACTATAAATAAAACATTCGAAAAATTAACAATTACACAAATTATATAAAATAATATCTATAATTAAAGTAATGATTAATATTCAAAAGAAACTGTTTAACAATTAACTTTATTGTATGTTACGTTGACGCGTGCAACTTCCGCTTTACATTACAACTAACTTCATGGTGTGTTACATCCGTGCGAGCATACTTGCTTCAAGCTACAAATTAACTCTCAACAATTCTCACAATGCGTCAAAACTAGTTCTTCAAAAATTAACGTACAGTGTCCACAATTTCAGACGTGTTTTATTCTTTGTTATAGTCATTTGTTGTAATAAATAGTCGGTTTATAGTAAAATTGATATTATATATGTATTTTCAGTGTTCAAATATCTACACATACTAGTTTTGGATGGTATAGAAATTGATGTGCTAAAGCGGCGGACTTATTTTATTCTAACCGTTTTCATATTCATCGGGAAAATAAAATGTATACTGTAAGAGAAAGGTATAAAATATTATTACGTATCTGAAATTAATTTTGTTCGTAGTTTTTTTTTATATATTGAACTGTTTATTTAGCACATGAGATAAATAGCAATAATCAACAGATATTATAAAACGCTTTTTACTATCTTCTTGTTACCTTGTGTGTGTATTTTTAATCAAGTCGTCAATATGTTTTTCGGAATGTATAACACTAAATAAACCTTATGTAATACATTAAAATAAGTTATAGGAAGTTGTATGCCTTAGATGACTTACAGAAAAGCGCGCAATACGCATTGTTATGTCGTAGATATCATTAAAAAAATGTCGAGGCAGCCCTGAGGACTGCCACCAGAAATGAAATATAAAAACTTTGATATAACTGTGTTCTTTTTTAAATTACAATAGCCAGAATTATTTAAATTTAATAATTTGTAAACTGAAGTTATTAAGAATACTTCGGTTTTCACCTCAATTGGCACTCCGAGCAATAATTATATATACATTTTTATACAGTTTAATAATCCATCAAAAATGTTGGGTTACACAAGTTCAATGCAAAATCTGAATATTAAGGTAGAGTCGGCAAATATCGTCCCTTTATTGTAAAACAAATCTAAAAAAATAAAACGTCACGGCACTAAATGAAACGTCTAAAATTAGATTCTTTATTCATTTGTTCTTAAAAATAGTCAAAAACGCGTTAGAATTGTTAGAAAAAATTACAAAATATCTTTAACAAAAATATTCAAATCATTAGAATATATTTTTGGGCTCCTAATTACGTCCCGGGGATGATATTGAGATCACAATAATCAGTACGTAAACTGGAGTTGTTCTTACTCCATTTCTGTTATATAAAATTGAATATTACTATCATATTAATATCTAATCAGCCTTTATTAATTATTATAATCGTTGGTAAGGTATAAGTAGGTACTTCTAATTCTCCAAACAAATAGTGAACACAAATTTTGGTCCTGGATTTTAAACACAATCTTCGTGCGTCCATTGGACGGGGACGATATAAGGTTCACGTAAGGGGACGATATTAGGAAATTTCTATTTGTTTTGTCGCATCCATTTAAGCAAAAAACCGTGTCATAACCTGAAACTTTTACATAATCGTTTAACATCTGAGCTATTAATAGTTAGTTTGACAAAATTATTTTATCAATAAGTCAGGCGTCTCAATATTTTATAGAATCCGAGAACATTCCAATGAAAAACTCACCTTGAAAATTTTTTTTCAATTTCGAACTTCTGTCTGTACGAACGTGATGTATGTTTTGTCCAATACAGTGTTAATCCTTCTCAATTTAAACATATAAGTTAGATGAATACATATATGAATTTGTTTACTTTTCTCTCGTTACATACCGACAGTCTCAGGCGATATATTAGGCGAAACAAGTACGCACGTACGCGTTAGGCATATCATTATTGTAAATTCCAATTTAGTCCCCTTATTTTTTCTATTCCCAAGGCGTATCACATACAATATGTTTGGGCGCGTACCTGTGGCTAATAATTTAGGACGGGGAATAACTATCTGGCGGTAAACAAAGGGGTGTTGGGAGTAATAGCTGCAATCTGAGAGAACGGTACGACGACGCGCATGTACTATGAATTTCCCATGAGAGTCGCATATTCACTACCACGATTTCTCGCGGATAATTTATTTAAATAGTAACTTGGCAACTGCATTACCTACACGTTTCAATACACTTATTCAACTATTCTAAAGACACTACAGGTTTATGTATTTCTATTTAAAACGATACATTTTAATATCAAGAGATATTAAAAACTGTATCTTCAATATATATTAATGTAATATATATTATTTAAAAAAGAAAAACGATATAAAAAATAAACACAATGAATGTATATATCATAAAAACTATTGTAACACTTCGTTGGGTGTAATTTAAACTTAAGTAATAAATAAATAAAAAAATTGGGACTTTTAAAAATAAATATTTGTTACTTTACTTATTTCCATACAGTGTCGGTTCTCGTAGAAATTGTCACTAAAGAAATAGTCAGCCACATCAGTCGGGGCGAAATGAAAACGGGAATAATGTATAATTAGAGGTTGATAAGGGTCCGACAGTCGTATTTCGGACAGGAAAACGTAAACGACGCTGTTTAGAAAGGTGCACCTGAGATAAACGTTATAAATATAATATTAAACTTGACAATACTACATAAATTTATCTTAACGCTTTCACATCACGGTCCTTCGTTAATACTAATTATTTGAAATGACATAATATTTTATTTAACATTCTGAAAATACTAACTGATACCTGCGACTTCATTCACATGAGTATGGTCTTAATACGGCAACTGCATATAGTAATTATGGTATTAATACTTCACCCCAATAAATATTTAAAAGATTTTAAAGTACCTTTCTTGTGATATATCAGTACTTAGTCTCCATGAGAAGTTTTGTGTGTGATGTTGATATTGTGCTCTACACATGCAATGGGTCACACTCGTTAAGTAACAAAAAAATTATTATGTCATAAGGTAGTCATAAATAAAAAATTAAAATAATTGTTAAAGTTAAGAGAAGTAAATACCTATAGTTAAGGTTGCACTTATTATTTATAGGTATTATAGGTATTGGATTATCCTAGTATAAATCTTGTTGTTTCATAAAATACAAAGACATAAAAGACATAAAAAAAGGTTAATACACGAAAGGGTATTGAAGCTGTAGTCCGGTGAAGTTATAAAGGCCCGAAAGTCCAACGGGAAGAATCAGATTGAAAAGAAAAAGCTGTAACGTATTACAAAAGACCTATAAAAAATTGTCAAAAGGAAGGAACAGGAAGAAAAGGTCTAGGTAAAGTGTTTTATTTTCGCGTATATCCATATATACAGATGATGTGTGTGCACTTATATATTAGATACAGTTAATCTCTCTACACTTGACCCTTCGTTATGAGAGTCTGCAATCCTAAATCTTTTCTATATTTTACGTTCTTTCTAGTTTTGTATTCAACCTTTTTACTAAAATTCCCAAATAAGCAGCGCTGCAACACAATAATTCTACACCTTCCAACCGCTTGTCTGGGATATTCAAATGCGTATATATTTAAGCATAGAAAATATCTCCTCACTAAGCAATTCGCTACAACTGAATTATTTATTACAACAAATAATAATAACAAGCAAACGAGCCACTAGTATTTTATAAAATTGTTTAGTTTTAAAGAAAAATAAACATTGCGTGACCAGTTCAGGAATTCGTTCATCCATTTAAATGTATAATACTTCATAATAAAAATTGCCTTGGATCTACGACATATTTACAAGTCATTATTAGTAATACTACAAATGACTCGCAATTTTTTTTGTTATTACATAATTATATCGTGACTTTGCATATATAGAGTGGTGATGGCATACAGATAGGGAAACTATATTTTGAAAACACAAATTTACAAATAAAAAGAGTAGATAAAATTAAGAATGAGTATATCAGAGGAAGTTTGAAAATAGCACCAATGACAGAGAAATTGAGAAGTAATAGGTAAGCACGGTACGGAAATATTATGAGAAGAGATGAAAGTCACGTAACTAGAACTATGCGCATGGTAGCGTTGTGGAATGGGTTACTTAGTACGGAGTTCCCCCAGAGTTATGACACAGGACTCTTCACTAAGCGATGGAAACACGCTCGATGGCCCTGATGTTGTAGTTGTTCATAGGCGACGGTAACTATTTCATACCACATGCGCCGTCTGCCAGTTTGCTGCTTTTTGGTATAAAAAAGTCTTGAGTATGAAGGTGGACGAGTATAGGAGTAAAGGAAGAACGAAAAATGTATGACTGGATTGAGAAATGTGTAAGTATTGAGATGACATCTGACAGGGGAGAGTGGAAAAGGAAAACATGTTGTTCCGACCATACTTAGGTCAGAAGAAGAATAAATAAATCTATATTAAAACTAACTTCTCGCCCAGGCTTCACATGATTGTACTAATAAAGAAACTGAATCAAATCTTCCCTTTCCAGTACGACTGAACAACTAAACACCAATCCTGACAATATTTTAGAAGATTTCGCTACTGTCTCACTCTTTTTTATATGGAGATTTTTAAAAATCGGTAGTTAGTAGAGCCACGCTGAAGTTATTTCTGGTTTCATTCAGCATTAATGGGTCGGCTCGCCCGGGATAGTACCACCATCTCACAGAAAACAAACGTGAAGTAACAGTGCTTGCATTGCTGTATTTCACTCGATCAATGAGAGCGCCGGAGGCACACCGCCCCACCCCCTTCCCCCTCCCAACACAAACTGGTAACGCATTGCGACTCGCCTGGTGTTGCTACGGCGGTAATCACTTAACATCAAGTGACCCACCTGTTCGTTTGCCTGCTATGATATAAAAAAAACCCAAATATTTCTGTTTCAATTGTCAAACATTTTTTTTTTACACAAACCTTGTCCTGACAATTACAAATACAATAAGAAATCATTAGTCAATTAGTCGCAGCTGTTCTAAGTGATGTGCTTACATACATTCGACAATCGATTTTAGCAAAACGTACTCGATGGTACACGGAACCGACAACACTCTTTCTAAAGGTCATTTTCACCTTTTGTTATTTGTTACTATTCACATATATTTGTATTCCGAACAAATATTTAGAGAGAAATGTAATTTCCTGTAGGATATCCTTTTAATACCTTTAATTTTTCGAATATACTAGCTGTACCCACAGCCTAGTTCGCATTTGTTATTATTTTTTGTGATTACTGAGTAATTATTGAATATGACATGAATTATCCGTGTTAAATCACATATCAATCCATGGTATCCATATAATATTTATGGTCATCACTTGAACGGTATAGACGATTATGTGCTACAGCGCATCTAGCCGTAAAATATAGTAATCAATATCATAAAAACCATTCCATTAAAAGTCATTTAGATGTATCAAGTCACATGGTTATCGTTCAAACGAAATGGAGTTTATAAACCACAGTATGCCTACATCAATTTAATTATAAAGTATATACTCTACGATGCGGTATGAACACTTTTTTAGCTAAAAAAAAAATTTGTATAATCGTTTGGAAGCTAGATATAGTAGGTGGTAGAGCCACGCTGAAGCTATTACTGGTTTCAGCATAAATGGGTCGGCTCGCCCGGGGTAGTACCACCCTCTCGCAGAAAACCGACGTGAAGTAATAGTGCTTGCATTGTTGCGTTTCGTTCGGTCAGTGAGAGCGCCGGACACCCACCTCCCCTCCCCTTCCACTTTCCCCTTCCCTTCCTCCCCCCCTCCCTACACAGGCTGGCAACGCACTTGCGACTCCCCTGGTGTTGCAAGTGTCTATGCACGGTGGAGATCACTTACATCAGGTGACACACCTGTTCGTTTGCCTCCTATAATATAAAAAAAAAAAAAAAGATATTATTTTTTTAACACATGCCGTACGATATATGTTCATCGTAGCATATTGTTAAAAAGGAAAACAATTAATGTAATGCAATTACTGTATTAGTTCCTTATGATACTTTAATTTATATTTTATCTTCATTTTGTAAAATTTCTCATGGGAGGTCATTGAAAATTTGATTCGTAACCTTTTTGTTTGATAAAAAGTGGTGGGGGTAAACACTGCGTTGAGTAGAGTGGGATCAGTGTCTCGCTTGCCGGCGGCTATTGGAGAACAAGGAGACATACGCTCTTCTAGCTATCTTTCGTTCTCTTTGTACGTGGTTGCGTGTACTTGCGTTCAGGTGGCGTGGCGATTACTGAACACAGTCTGTGCAATTCGAAAACGATTGATGAATAATTAAAATATTTTCCTGTAAAACAAAAGTTTCACTTCCATCGTGTGTTTTACGACACAACCTGTTTTGGGTAAATTTTATAAATTTGAACTGTCTACCATATAGCACATGATGTGACAGTTTTTAGAGGTCATTGTGCCTGAAGTTTGTTAGTACGTAGTATTAATTTGTGTACAGTGTATTAACTACGCGGGGTTATTACATATATGTGCTTGAAAAGAATAAAACAAGTCACTTTCATTGACGGGATATATTAAGGGTAAATACTCCGATGTGACCTAAGATGGCAACACTCTAATGTGGTAACAAACTGTCAACTGCTACTGCCGGAAAAACAATATTAAACATCAAAATATCACGTTATATTTTCAATACTACATTTATTTTCCTTCAGTGTGAGATGGTTCCAGACAACAATAAAGAAGGTGATAAATGATTTCCGCGTTTCGAGTTTAGATACTATATATCAACATATACCACCGCACCACCGTTACTTCATACTGTTGGAATATCAATTCGATATCCACAAGTCACAATTTTTGAAAGAAAATCTGAACCCGAGAAATGTTTTTCTAGCACCACCGTATATGGGAAAATATAGAACTGCGGAGTTCTAGAAGTTTGAAATCGGCAATACGTCGTGGGCTGGCGTGGTCCTATAGTATGAGCCTTTGGCCCAGCAGTGACATTTTTCAATAAACTTACTTTCTGTTACAGATAACAAGGATATATTTGGAATCAAAATTGTTTATAAGCTTTTATAAGAACTTTCTTGTAAAAAAAATAATTACCGGAGAAAAATACATTATATAATAATGATTCATCCACCTTCATAGAATTAAATTATTAACTCATTAAATACGAGTATAACAGATTGGTTAAACTTAAATATTAAGCGTTATATTTTGTTTTCAAACATTTGCAAGTTCGATTACTTAGCACTAAATTATAATTAGTTTATAAGAACACGGTAAGGACGAAGTTAATTTTGGATTGTAAAATACTTTAAGAACAAACATTTCTTACATCCTACGCAGTATTTTACAGTGTGGCAAAAATGTTGTGAAATTATTAATAATAAAACAACAATCACTTCTCTCAAGAAAACTGGAGTGATTTTTGCGTTGATTGAATTTTTAAACACGCGAAGTCTAAAATGAAGAGAACTCTGAGACAACTTTACAATTCAAAAACTTTCGAATTTTCTAAAAATCTCATTCGACTTTTAAAGAGGACGTCCCCTCCTATTGAGTGCATAATAAATTAGGAATTTTAAAACATAGATACATTTTTGATAAGCAGGCATGTTGGTTTTTAATTTTTGTTACATCTTTTCTAGCTAAATGCTCCTTCTGTATAGTATATAGCTCCTTATAAATTATATATTTTGTGACTTGAAAGATCGAAAAATATAATTATTATTTACATATATATAAATACAATTGCTATGAGGGTCAAATATATGAAAACTACTAAACGTAGCGGCTTAGGAGTGTGACCATTCAGTGCAGAAATTTTCGTAGTTCTAAACTACCTATTATTAGGATACGACAGACGCTTTGCTATTTTTTTTAATGAAAATTGTAAATGCACAGTGAAGTGGGAAGGTATTAGCTAGTATATCATAATATGAAATTATGTAACCACATCTAATAACATACTTTGTCTAGAAACAGAGACTGGCCTTGGATTGCGGTTGCAGAATTACATTTATTGACATATAGCGGTAGAGTATATAAGAGTGGGTACTAAAATACCAAAAACCAGGTAGATAATTGGGTACGACTAAATCATCATACATAAGTACAACTGTGGCACGCTTTACCGTACCGCGTTTCCTTTTTAACCGGTGTATTTAATTAAAAGGAAAGGAGAGAACAGAAAGAGGTGATAAGATATTTGTACCAACTAGATCACCACTACCAAGTATTTTTTAACATAAGGGCATAAAAGAGACAGACAGCCCATAAGATCGTAAATGTCTACCGCCACCTATGAGTACCTGGAACATCAACACCACCGTTGTGTTGCCGACCTCGAAGAGCCTGTTACAATCGCTTTTTGAAGAGACTCATACGATAATCTGGGAGGAAGACCATACCGGGTAACCCATTTCACAACGCTAACATGAACATAATGAAGATTTTAAAGAACCTTATTCTTGCCGCTATTTTGTTAGGTTTTAGAATATGTGAGTGAGAAACCAGCGATTGTAATTAAGCTTTCACAGTGAGTTTCTTTTGGGTTTGTCGCGTTTTGCGATCATTGTGTTGAATCGTCACCATGAAAGTCTGAACATAGGGGTCTAATTGGAGCTAATTTAAATGTATCGGGATGCTATCGATTTTCGTCGTTTTTCACATCGTAAACAGTCAAATGAGTTATGAGAACCGTTCGGTCTATCGATCAGGATGCATGTTTACTGTAATTTCCGTTTCTCACTAAGGAAACAAGGATCGTCTAAGGATTCGCATACGACATCTTTTTCGTGTACCCGGTCGACTCCGTCAAATCAAATCAAATCAAAATACTCTTTATTCAATTTAGGCCCTGCGAAGGCACTTATGAACGTCAAAACTACCACCGGTTCGGAAAACAACCCAGTCATCGAGAAGAACCGGCAAAAAACTCGATCTGGTTTATCTTTTCATAATAACTAACATATTTTTTTTATTATTACAACAATAAACACATAAAGCTACATTCGTTTTTAGTGGTTGCACAGAGAGAGGCGTCACTTCCAGACGTCATCACCAACGTCAACATATCCTCACAGCACACAGCCATGGACTAGTGTGATACAGTGGAAGATATTAAGAAATCTGCATTATATGTTTACTGTTGTTAAATGCAGCTAATCTTAAGACCCGTCTTCTGTTTCCCTAGAGTAACAGAAAGCCATCAACGTTATTTCGGTTCCCGAGAGCTGACTGTCCGGCTTGCAATGGATTATGTACATTTCGTTTTCGCCGCCGTAAGTTTTGAATAATAACGTGCCTACTATCATATACAGTACAGATATTATGTCTTGTTCGGATAAAAAAAAAAACATATTTAAAAATGTGTTGTAACGAAACTGATATAATTCATCAAGTCATGTTGAAAATTCGTATTCGCGTCCAACGGAGGATGTGTTTAAAAGCCACTTCATTTACTTTCTAATAAAACGGGCAATCCATCACACGACGACAGGTGAGAACGCAACTCAATAGGACGTCGATATCAGAGGTCAGCATTTCTTTTATATATTTTTTTTAATTTATCAATGAAAGCAAAAAATGTACTGTCAGTAGAAAAAGCATAATTTTTCTGTTTGTAAAACTATTGAAGTATTGAACTATTATCGTTACTTTTCTGATCAAATGATATTTACATATGCTATAAAAAACTTTATTAATAAATATCTATAATGCGTCTCGAATATTTTTTTTAATTTAACCTCGAAAAATTGTGTTGAATACATTGACATACAAAAACCCAAGATGTGCACTTAACATCTCACAGCCGGTACAAAAATATGAGTGCATAATTTTGGATTATGCACTCATTTCAAATAGTCTCGCGTCGCCTGCGTCCTTCCAAAAACAACTTTAAATCATTCAAGTAAGGTTGAATTTCCAAAATCATAAACTTATCGCATAACTATAACCACGGATATATATATTGGGGAGCTTTTGCGGTACGGTTTTGAGCGCTAATTTTATTCGAGACTGTGTGTCTTGGAGTTTTTTTTTATATTATAGGGGACACAGGAACAGGCGGGTCACCTGATCGTAAGTGATTACCGTCGTCCATAGATACTACCAACACCAGGAGAGTTGCAAGTGCGTTGCCGGCCTGTGTTTAGGGGAAGGGGAGGGTTGAAGTGGGTATCCGGCGTTCTCACTCACCGAACGAAACGCAACAGTGCAAACAATGTTACTTCACGTCGGTTTTCTGTGGGTCGGGTGGTACTACCCCGGGCGAGCGGACCCATTCATGCTGAAACTAATAATAGCTTCAACGTGGCTCTACTTCCTATAATGTCAATATAAACAATATTCCTCCCATGAAACGCTAAATGTTAATCTTTAACATAATTCATCAATACCAGTCCACTATTCGATAGATAAATTATTTTTTTAAGAAAATTACAGAAATACACGAACTGACTGAAACGAAACGAAACGATTCCAACCAAAATACTTTCGAATCTAAAAAGTAAGACACCTGTTCAAACTTGAAAATTACCTTTAGTATTTATTACTACATATAAGAAAATATGGGAGCATCGTATAAAAGTAATTTCAATGAAGCGGTAAAGGCTTACGTTCCCAACTATATAGTAATTATAATAATACACATAATGAAATTCTAATTATTTCAATAACACCCTAAAAATAGAGCCGTGACTGCTTATTCCCCCACTCTCATGTTACCTACCAAATTACTAAGATTACGTCATATTACTCGAATTGATTCAAATTCCACTATGTATAACGATTTTAAATCATTCATCGTCATCAGCATCTAAGAGATCCACTGCAGGGCCATAAGTTTCTTCCCAAAGGAAGGTATGGGCGTAATCGCCACGCTAGCATTGGTGATTTCAAACTTTGAGAAATCCACAGTTCTATATTTTTCCCACATACAATAATACTACAAAAACATTTCTCAGGATCACTTTCCTCACGATGTTTTCCCTCACCGTCAGCCTATATTATAGTCTTACCAATTTAAATTAGTAAATGTACACGAATTCGTTGGTGCATGCCGCCGGGGTTCGGACCTGCGGACATCGAAATAATATTGCCCCGGTCAAAGCACTAGGCTAACACGACAACTGTAAATCATTACAACATTAATATTAATCACACACAACAAATGTATTTGACCGAGTTGTTTATTGTTACCAAAAAAGTCAGTAAATCGAACAAAATATAAATCATTTATCTGTCATACTTTACAATACATATTTACTCAAACAAATAAGAGTTACACACCATCAATATCTGACAGGTTATGTAAGCTATAACTTAATGTATATAATTTTTTATTCATTTACTAAATGTGAAAATTCTCCTCAAGAACATGACGGTTATCTGAACATCTGGGATTTGAGATTGGACTGTATCATTATCATCATTACATAGTATAAAACAAAGTCCCCTGCCGCGTCTGTCTGTTCGCGATAAACTCAAAAAGAGCTTCATAAAACAGTACAGAGCTTTGTTTATACACGGTACAATTTTATATATAGTTGACATATTCGTGGGATTCATATGCTGCAATATTTTGAATGATGTTCTGTCTCCTTTGTACAAGCTTCTCTGAAACAGAGTGTTGTTGTCGAAAGTTACCCGATCCAATATTCAAATCGAAATATGATATAGGAATCATAATAATTGTAGTTCATAATTTTGTAATAATAAATATTAACAAATACTGAGTACTAGGGCACGATTTTACATACGGCCTTCAAATTCTAAGCTACGACTAGTTTACATTATGGTAAATACATCACTTATACGATAATTACTCTTCATTACATAGTATAAAACAAAGTCCCCTACCGCGTCTGTCTGTCTGTCTGTCTGTTCGCGATAAACTCAAAAACTACTGAACGAATTTTCAAGCGGTTTTCACCAGTGTATAAAGTGATTCACGAGGAAAGTTTTGGTATATAAGTTGTTAAGGATTTTTTTATAATCAGGGCGGGACAACGTCTGCCGGGCCCGCTAGTTAGATCTATAATAAAGTACCTAAATAATTTAATCTAGAACAAAACTAAACATTAACCACATTTCGAAATGTGAAATTATTTTAGAAAATGATCTTCAACAGATTACTCCGCTTTTACGATTAACATTTTGTCAAATCAAATACGAATCTTCTTCTGAAACATTACAGATACGATACATTCATTCTGTTTATGAATGATGACCAAAAAACTCCAAATCTATACATTTATCTATACTAATATTATAAAGAGGTAAAGTTTGTGAGTTTGTGACGTTGTGGCGTTGTGGCGTTGTAAGGGGTAATCTCAGGAACTACTGGTCCGATTTGAATAATTATTTCAGTGTTATATAGCTCATTCATCGAGAATGGTTATAGGCTATATATCATCACGCTAAGGTCAATAGGAGCGGAACACAGATGAAAAATGTTTCAAAATCCAGATTTTTTTTTTTGAGAGCTTCTGCTGTGTGTCAGCGTTAGCCCAGAGTAGTAACTATTACTACGCGGACGAATTCGTGGGCAGGGGCTATAATCTATATACTAATATTATAAAGAGGTAAAGTTTGTGAAGTTGTGACGTTGCAGGGACTAATCTCAGGAACTACTAAACCGATTTTGAAAATTGTTTTACCAATATAAAGCCACGTTATTTATGAGTATTATAGGCTACATATCATCACGCTAAAACCAATAGGAGCGGAGCAACAATGAAAAATGTTTTAAAATCGGGGTATTTTTTCCTTTTGAGAGCTTCCGCTGTGTCTTAGCCCAAAATAACTATTCCATGCGTGCGAAGTCGCGGGCAGAAGCTATTAACTAATTATATTATCTATAATAATATTATAAAGAGGTAACTTTTGTGAGGTTGTAGGGGGTAATATCTGGGGAGTCGGAGAAAAATGGTCGAACGAAAATGTTTCTTACGAACGCTGCCTTAATTATGATATATATATATGATTGAGTTCTAGAGAAAAGTTGTGGCTTGATAATGCCTATTACCGCCCAACGAAGTGGGCACGGATCGGCTAGTTATCTATATAAATACTCACCTACAGTAAAAGCATAATAGTTTCTTTTGTCAATACATTCAATACAGTCAATTGTTTATTGAAGCCTTTATTATCGTTGATTACAACTCTATTTATATCTAGCAAATTTGCGATATGGATTTAGTATTTATTTCCTTCAGAAAACTTACTGTCATGTTATTTTTCTAAGAATTCGGTCCTGACTGCGTGGGCTTCCATCCCTTAAACGTAATCCCTTTAGGATTTAATGTTCAGTCCTATATATCATAGAGCTATTGAAAGCGCTACGAGTCTTTTCAAATCTAGGAATATCTTTCGGTATCTATTTGCGATTGAACTATCATAATAATTACAAGCTGTGCCCGCGACTTCGCGTGGAACCTGATGTACAAAACAGGGGCTGATAAAGTCATCTGAATGTGTTAGGTCTATTTATTAATCTACTTTTCTCTCGTACTTAAGTCGCGTCGTCGATGAAATTATAATAACTTTTGAAATTCTGATACCATTTTAGTGAAAAAAAGACTAAATTTTACTCAAAGATATGCTTCATCATTTTCTTGAATAAGGTTTTATCGTAAACGCAGTGCTTTAGCAGTGATGCGTGTTCAAATAAACAAACAGACAGATATTTCTAAAAATGATTGAAATGTATTTTACTACTTATTCGTAGACAGTTATTTTTATAAAAATCTTAAAAGTACAGACACGTTAGATTTACATTCTTATTATATGTATTTATAGAAACGTGATGATGATGATTGCTCCGACCGGTTTCGGCCATGGCGACCACTTTGACCCCTAAACTTAGAAATGGCGCTGGTGCGCTCGAAGATGGCTTATGTAGCCTATCTTCGCGGCGAAACTTCGTGCACATTGAGGGCACGTGAGTACGCCGTTCTCGTAATGATATGTTACGGCAGCAGGAGGGCGAGCCTTTAACTGGTCGCGTTTGGTATCAAGGTCAGCTTTCCGCTGAGCCTCGAACTCGCGTACTTGGCTGTTCACCATTCTGCGCCATTCGCAGAATAGAAACGTAAACATGAAAGGTACTATATAATTAATAATGTAAAAATTCAATTTCATAATTTCGGAATCGTTACAATGACAGTTAATTGTATACCTGTGTTGAACTGGTTTTTACCGCTTCATACACTTATTTCGGCACCTATTTCTACGAATTTGTAGCAAATATTAATTAAAATATCATAGCAAAAACGAAATCCTTAACTGTAATAAAATATGTAAGTATTGTCTATAGACACATAAGCTACCTTCACCTGCGTTTGGTAGAACTAGCACGAGGAAAAACACATAGCATGATGGAAAAGCACCAAAGAACGAAAGGAAAGATTCGTGTTCTATACATTTCGAGTACCGTCATAACCTTTTAACGTGTCACGTTTCGAGACCAGTTAGCATCTATCCAACAACTGAGTTTCTTTTACCGTGACATCAACAACATGGCGGCAAAATTAGTTAAAATACACTCACAGTTTTACTCGATATTAATAAAAAATGTGTGTGTGTGTGTACTTATGTATACGCGTTAGAAGTTATACTTCTTTGGCGTAACAAGATAAAAATCTTTTCAAAATTTTTATCTTTCGCCTTATTCTACGTTTGTAGAAAAAACGACAGTAACAATAGAAAAAAGGTATTTAATACATTGAAAGTTTTAATACAAAGAAATACAAAAAACAAATACAAAGATACAAAATGTTGACTATAGCTAACTTCAAAATGTCGACTTTTCGTGACTGTGTGCGCGCGCATCGTAAAAATTTACTCTCATCATTTTCCCCTAACGCGCCAAAAGAAGTATAACTTCAAAAATATCAATGCAAGTGATTCAAAAATTTCATCATACCACGTAAAGCCACGTCAACAGATCTTGTCAAAACTTCTTGTCATTAAGGTGGATAGGTTATTTTACACAGCATATTGCTGTAGCCATGTTTGTCTTTACTTATTATAAAGCCTTATACTTATATAAAGTGTAAAGAAGTCAAACTATATGACCTGGAAAAATAGGCCCTTCTCGAGGCCAAGGGGCTGTTAACTCTAATCGTAATTTCGCTTGAAATATTTTTTTATATAACAACTCAAAACACAATTTAAAAAATATTTTGATTATGGTTATTACAATAGGAAACTTATTTTTATTTTAATACAATGACAAGTTTCACAAGGCACTTTTTAAAATTAAAGTTATAAATTATAATATGCATATACTCGCTATCTATGAATGCTATCAATGACGTCATTATCTTCAATATCAAATGACAGAAAATTATGCGAATATATTCAACCCTTCTATTTTTATAATTTAGCAATTTTCTAAATATATACTTACACTGTATGAAAGTGGAATAATTGTGAGAAAGTGCACACCTGACTCTTGCATACTCAATAAGCATAGCTTACCATAAATTAATAGTCATTTAAATATAAAACGATACACCTTTCAAAGAACTGTTGCCCTTCGTTCCGTAACGAAAATTCTTAATTTATTTCAAAGGAGAGTGACCTAGAAAACGGTCGGTAGGAATAAAGAAGGAAAATATGATGTTATGCAGTCTGACAAGCTACGTACAAAGGGATTTATGTTAACAAATAATTACTGGAGTACGGTTTGTGATAGATTTAGTATTCGTATTTGTAACACGTACAAATAAAAATATAAATTATTTATTAGTTATGTTATGAATGTTTAATAATACTTATGGTTAAATTAGGAAAACTACATACTTGAATCCTTTTTATGCATATAATATATGCTCATTTTGCATATGTTTTTGTGTAAACAAATGCGGTTTATGCCAAAAATTTTAAAAATAATCTCTGAATCGTATAAGATTAAGACACACTTATTGTAACTGCATTAAAATAAAAAAACCGATCGCTATTTATTCGTAGCTTTTGTGAGAGTAAAAAAATTAATGAAGTAACCATTTTTCATAGATTCTATGAAGTGAACTATATTGTGAAGATCACTGGACTTTACCAAATGTATTAGGTTGTCTCGTAAATAGTCATATCGCAGTGTACTACATTATTTTAGTTCAACATTGACTTTATAAGTCACTATTATAGCTATTATAGCTATAAGCCTACCTATATTAATTAAGTATTTAAAAGTTAAAATAACAGAATTGTTAATAAAAGAAAGTTTGAATAAAGAAATTTAACTATGCATAACTTCTTCTTAATCGTGCCTCACTTCTCGTATACCAATAAGTAAATTATATACTTGAAATGTTATTCAGCCTTCTAAGTATTCAGTAATAACAATGCATACACTGTTCTTGATTTTATATATTAACTGACTACCCTTTGTTTTTATTTTAAAATAAAAAATACGATTTTATTGAGATACACCAAAGATATAAATCAATAAACCGAACATATTTTAATATGTTACATTTATTTGAACGGAATATGAAAAATGAAAACCATTTCAATCGTTTCCGATCGTTTATTTAAATATTGTCTGAATTCAACAAACCTTTCATTAAATCATACCGTATTTACACTTAGGCGTATATTATATAAGTTATATTTACATGCTTAAAGAGATTTACATGTATTGGTATACAAATTATTTACAGTCTTGCACGAAACAAACGTTCCTCACACACACAATTATATTTTAGACATTATTGATTCCCGCAACACTTATAATCTTAAAATATATAGTCGATAGTCGCATTTTTGTCTTTGATCCGACCTAGTTGTATACTCATGATGACACCAAAAAGTATCAAATCAAAAAACCGTTGAGAACCTCCTTATAGCCCATCCAGTCGACTAATCATTCCAATTAATTATTTATTTTATATATGGCATATTTGGCAGCATATCCTGTCTTCGTCGATGATGTGTACCGTGATGCCTTAAATGTATCAACGCTTCTCTCATTTTCTGTTCTCTTAAATTCCGTATATAATTTTCGTCAATCGTATGTCTATTTTCACGCATTCCCTTATCAATTTTCTCACTATCTTTGAACAAAACACACCACAAGGATTTATCCTTGTTATCCCACAACAACGATTTCGTATACTCTTTTAATCTCCTGCTATTTTCCTCAACGCGTCTCATGGCTATTTCTATTTTAATCAAGTCCTTGTAATGATCCGATACTGGTGACGACGACGAGATATTATTGTCGTCGCTCCTAACACTAATATTAATTCTCGACAAGTAATAATTTTCATATTGTCCGACATTTGCTCTCGTTCGTAATAACCATACCACACTACCGATGAAAGTGCAAGTCACTATGAAAGTTAGTATAAGGAGAGTCAGTCGGAATACAGTGCTGGATGACACACCACTCATATCACTAATTGTTTTTGTTTGCCGACGCACTCTGGTTGCACGCACATAACGCGCCGGCGTAGCACTGATCGCTACGATGCGCTACGAGCGTCAACCCGCTCCGAAGTATCACTACGAACTGCCGCTACGAACCGACTCGCCATTCCACGTAGCGTCTGTTTATCTCGCTTGTAATTTGCAGTCCAGAGCTGCTGTATCCAAACTACGGATGCTTTCAAATCTCTTTGTACGCTCTTTCTTTGCACTTTTGTGCAATCATTGTGCCGGAATTTTTAAAATTCGTAACTATTCCCGAGGCGTAGTTACTGACTGTGTGTTTTGTCTCACTTTTATTACACAGGTTTTTTACCAAAAGCTTTCTTAATTACGGGTATACAGCATGTTTCAACCAAAACTGCTTATTTTGACATTAGTAAAATGTATTGAAAATACTAGGTATAATTACATAACATATAACTGTAATGCTAAGTAGCGATTTCAATCTGAAGGTAAAACCATTTCTCACCTAGAAACCACGAATCTAATATTCTCAAAAATAATCGATTATACAACGTTGACAAATGTAGGTCGTAGTTACTAGTTAAAATCGTAATTTACCCAGAAGGCGTCAACGATAAAAATCTCACTGCAATTATCGGGCTGCCCTCGAGTAGAAAGTTATTTAACCAAATAGCTGTGTAAATACGCCAACGCACATTTATATTCAGTGCGGCGGTTCAATTAAGGCGTAATAATATCATTTCGGCATTACATCATTATGTAAATGCAGTCTATAAAAGCAATCTTACCTATAACACAAATTGCGGTGTTTATATAAACATATAGATCCGTCTTTCCCTTTTTTCGCAATTTTTCTAACCTATATTTCTCATTAACGTGGTGTTAAAATATGTCTGTTGTCTATATATATATTATTCCCACATTTTAATAAAACTCAGTAAACTAACGAGTTAGAAATAATAGCTCTATAAAATGATGTGTGCGAAGCCGCGGGTAAGGATACAACATACAACAATCTTAAACGATTTTAAGTACACATGCACATGTAAAAATAACCCCACAAATTAAATTCACTCTCAAAAAGATTCGTACTCAGAACACATAAATAACTAGTTGGCAATATTTTCTACATGAGGTTATTGGATAGATAGGAAACTAGGAAAAACTGTTCTATAATGTATTATGGTTTCTTTACGATTTTTTTACCGTATGCACGGTGGTAGCCAGCTTGCTTAATCTCTGAATAAACACTGGTTGATCCCTAATGGAGACAAGCCTAAGGACGCCATTATAGCGGGTGTCACATTATATACTAGTACATGGTGGTTGCAATCCTGTCACATACAACTGTCGTAGTCCACCTATCTATTTCAACAGACAATCAAATAAAATTTATGAATATAGAAATAAGTCTTATAAGATAGATTTTTTCATACATTGTAGAATTTAGTGTTTGCCCAGTTTCACATGTAAAATGAACATTTCATACATTGTATAATTTAGTGTTTGCCCAGTATCACGTGTAAAACGAACATTTCACACATTGTAGAATTTAGTGTTTACCCAGTTTCACGTGTAAAATGAACATTTCGTACATTGTAGAATTTAGTGTTTACCCAGTTTCACATGTAAAATGAACATTTCATACATTGTAGAATTTAGTGTTTGCCCAGTATTACGTGTAAAATGTACATTTCACACATTGTAGAATTTAGTGTTTACCCAGTTTCACGTGTAAAATGAACATTTCATACATTGTAGAATTTAGTGTTAGCCCAGTTTCACATGTAAAATGAACAATTCATACAATGTAGTATTTAGTGTTTGCCCAGTTTCACATGTAAAATGAACATTTCATACATTGTAGAATTTAGTATTAGCCCAGTTTCACATGTAAAATGAACATTTCATACATTGTAGAATTTAGTGTTTGCCCAGTTTCACATGTAAAATGACGATGTGGTTCAAGATAGCAACACGCCAAACCTAAAGGGGCTGACTCTCAAGTGCACTTGCCGGGACACACCCGTAGATGCTTGGCATCAGATTACCAACTAGAGTATGGTAACTAGCCAGCCGTACTTAGAAAAAGCCCTATCAAAATGGTATGGTTTCATCACGATGATTTCCTTCACAAGTTCGAACAATTCGAATGGCACTGAGCCATCATCGCTTCGATTATGTATTAGGTATATCTAAAATATTTACTTTTTTTTTTTCAAACTGACTAATCGTTGTTGTCTTGGCGAGTCTTTACAGCTTCACCGGGCTTTTCCATATTTAATTTGACCTTATTTACTCCAACGTCACGTATTGTGGTAACTATTACACCAGCTTATATTCTGGTGAATTTACAGTTATATTTAGATATAAAATATATATAAAATCATCAATCACAATTTGAAACCTTTTTATTATTCTACAGTGTACTAGACTATACTAGAGTAGATAAGTACAGTCCACGCCAAAAATTTCGGCCGCTCTAACTATAGCCGTAATTTCAGGCTTATTCATAATATCGTCAGAAGTTTAAGTTAAAACATGGTTAAAATATTATTACTACAGGAATCTAAAATTAACATTTATTTATCTTGAAGTTGTCTTCATGTTTATTCATGTAGTATAATACGTATTTATACCTAAATTTGTTTCTTACACAGTTATACTCAGAGCGGTCAAAAACTTTAGCATGGACTGTACTTCGCTTATTATAATAGTTTTTAGAAATTCCAAGTGAAGAAAAAGTTCCCACGTTCATTATTCAAATGAAATGCAAAATAACTTTAAAGAAACTCGCAAAACACAGTCTCTGTTGAACAGAACGAAATAACGGGAGAAATAAAATATTTCGTTTTCGGCGTTATTCCCTGAAGGAGCAATAGTTTATGTTTTTACTTTCACTTCGACGTAGTTAGGAAATTTTCACTGTACTATTTTATGCATGTATTACTTACTTACACTTACCTAAGATTTGAATTTCTTCTACACCGAGTAAACGAAATTAAGATAATAGAATACATGTGAATTTCATTGAGATAACATATGTGTTGATTCTGTTTATGACGTAAATCTATATCTATGCATATAATAAAAATGAAGTGTCTGTATGTAATATCAAAATATTTTTTTTTTACTGATTAGTTACGAAAGTATACATGATACTGATAACAAAAATGCAATTTTGAAAGTTTTTGTCGATCTGTCTGTTTGTTCCGGGTAATCTCCGAAACGGCTGAACCGATTTTGACAGGAATTTCACTGGCAGATAGCTGAAATTACAGCGGGTTACTTAGGCTACTCTAAATTAGAATAACTATTAACCGCGGCTTCGTCTGCAATGCTATCTGCAAAACGATTGGACCGATTTCCATGGAATTTTCACTCGAAGATAGCGGACTTTATAAAAAGTAATTTGATTTATTTTAATTTAGACTAGCTGTTAATCGTAGCTTCACCCATTGTGCTATTACCAAAAAGGTTTGACCGATTTTCACGGAACTTTCACTGGTAGATAGCGAACCTTATAAAAAGTAATTCAGGTTATTCTATTTTAGACTAGCTGTTATCCGCGACTTTGTCTGCATGAAATATAGCAAAATTTCAACTCATTATTTATTTTTAATAAGAGAAATAATTATCAGCTTATTGTTTACAATTCGACGTTATAATTATTAACAACTTCAATGATACAGAGGTCTTCCTAATAATTTCTTAGATTATAAACGTATTACGTAAAGAGTTCCATAATACAATTTCTTGCGGAACAGACAAGTGGGTATTTTTTGTATAGTCACAAAATCTTAATTATAATAATGGCAATGTATAATTAAATGTAATGTAAATGTAAATCTTTATAATAATATTTTAAGTTATTGTTTCATTAGTTCCTTATACAGTGTAAGTGAGCACTGAGGTAGTGGGTGGTGGGTATATGGTGGGTTAAGGTTCCAAATATGTTACTGATGATAAACCTCATTTGACACACTGTTAGTATTTATATATGTAATGTATACGATACATGTTGTAAGTCGTGCTTACAGTTGTTTTTAAAGAGCATTTCTATAATTGTACATAGTCTCACAATTTTATAATTCTTTAATACGATTTAAAAAAATGCGTGCAGAGCTGCGGCTACAGCTAGTTATGAATATAAATTGAATAAAATGTATAAGATTTAGATCCTTACATGTTAGAAAACTGTATAGATAAATATGTGGCTTTAGCTATCCGCCTCGATACTGCAACTGGTGAGGGCCTTGTGGATTCGTATCCCACTCAGGATAAATATCCGTGGGATTCACAAATAATTATTGTGAGTCTGGATGTATTTCATATGTGTTGAATCTAAGTTTGTAAAGTCCACGCGACAAAAATTTTGGTCACTATCGTGAGAGATGCATCTGTGTAAAACAGGCTACGTCTTTATGTCAATCTATTAGTATGCTCATAGCTCAAAAATCACTGAACGAATGGATATGTAGATACACGATTCTTTTAATCATAGATTAACCCTCTGATTAAATTAGGGTATTGGTTTTATATATCATTTAGGGCAATTCGTTTTGAACGATTATGTTTTTTCTTTCGCTCCTTCAGCAAAATGTTGTTCTATATACTGCAAACAAATCCCGAAAATTTGAACACTTAATTTTAATTCTAACTACTTTTTTCGTTTAAAAGAGTTTCCACATAATACATATAGGATTTCTATTTTTCTTTTTCCTATAATTTAGCAGCATTGAATGTTAGTGTAATGAACTAAAATGCAAATTGATGTGACTATAATATTATTTGCAATATTTTATCTAAACCATTAAATAACAACCAATATAATGCGATACACAATTGTGCAGAAAAAAAAAACTTTATATTCAAGACAAAGTGAGCGCTTTTCTTGTACTTCATACGAATAGTTCCGCGGGCATGGCTACAATTTTTACATCATACTATTATATCAAAAATGCATACAGTACATATACTTCTAACAGTATGATCCTGTAAGCATAGGCATGTCGAATAGTTGTCAAATTTAGCTCCCTACTACTCTGGGGACGTGTTTACTGTCGACCTACATTATCACTGTATATAATACCCGCGCATTGTGTTCGCTTACATTAGCGTGTTTGAGGAACAAGATTATGTAGTGACGCCGTTCTCAAACAAAGTCGATTATAAACGCTGCATTCGCGTAATTCAATAATTTGCATATTCTGTTTAGCGCCATTCAGTTAATAGTATAATCCACTTATTATTCAATATTACTTCCATAGTTACGCTTGTATCATAATAAGTATTTATTCTCCATAGATTACATCCGATGGAAACTGAAAAACATTTATGCACGTGGGCACATTTTTAATTGCCCTGTAAAAACCTCTTTGATTTGCATAATTAAAATTTATATAAAAAACAAGTAAAGAACATTCTATGTCATTCTTGGAAAAAACAGTGTAAGAATAAATGTCTTCAATATTGCAAATATATTATTTTACTTGTAAAATCGGCTAGTGACATAGTAATCGAACCTGAACCCAATAATTATGGCGACCGTAATGGAGAATTTAAAAAAACAAAGGTCAGTAGCAAGACGATTTTTTACTAGTGCAGAGAAAAATTTGCTGAAGGCATTGCAAGACCATACGCCTAATATTAGGTCTTTGTTTAAATACTGTACGGAAAAGGCTGAGCAGTTATTCCTAGTCGACAGTCAAATCCAGGAGTTATGGTTCCAGTGAGGTGAATCGGAAGATATAATTTTTTTGGACTTGGAAACCGCAGAGGATTATAAACGTCGATGGGCCGATTTAAGTTCGGAATATGACAACGTCTCTCGACCTTTACAGGAACAATATGAGGTGGGGACCCATAGCGGAGCTACGGTAGTATCAAATGATAATGGTAACGCAGTACGTATGTTTAGGTTACCTGAATTAGAATTAAAAAAGTTTGACGGCCAACCCGTCAATTGGCTTTCATTCTGGGGTCAATTTCAAAAAATTCACGAGGATCCTAGAATAGACGAGTTTGACAAATTTAGATACCTTATACAAGCAACAGAGCCACACTCTAAAGCACGTCAACTGATTGAAAGCTATCCGCCTTCCAGTAAGAACTATCAAGTAGCTTTAAATCAATTAAAGGAAAGATTTGCTCGCGATGATCTCTTGATCGAACATTATATCAGGAGTCTTCTGCAGTTAGTTTTAGCCAGAAAATCAGAGAGTTTGAAATTAGAAATTTTATATGATAAATTATCAACACAGTTGCATGCATTGGATTCCCTTGGAGTGACGTCTGACAAGTATGCAGCAATGCTTCTACCTATGGTTGAGTCTGCAGTTCCTTCAGACGTTTTAAAGGCTTGGGAAAGGATTCGCGATAAAAGTAAAGGGCCTCAATTATCAGAATTACTAAACTTTATAAAACTAGAGGTTGAGAGAGAAGAACGAATTTTGACAGCGAAAGACGGTTTCGATCAAAGCCCGAGTAACTCTTACAAGGAACCAACCGCAGCGTGTTTTATTACTAACGAGAAAAAGAATATAAATACACAAAACACGGTTCGTGTATCGTGTTTGTTTTGTGACAAGAACTCACATCATAGCCTAGAATGTTACAAAATTAGTAAGTTTTCACTAGAACAGAAGAGAGATATTTTAAAGAAGAAAAATGCATGTTTTGTTTGCTTAAAGACAGGTCATAGCTGCAAACGTTGTCGAAATTATCAAAAATGTCCTCTATGTAGTAAACGTCATTTGATTGTAATGTGTCCAGAAGCTTATCCAAGTAACAGTGATGTTAAAAATAAGAAGGATTCTACAGGAGTTATGATTTGTCAACGTAACTTGCAAACTACTCTTTTGCAAACAGTTTTAATTAGAATTGTATATAATAATAATAATGTTATAACTAGGGCTCTTTTAGATAGCGGTGCTCAGAGGTCTTACATTAGACAAGATTTAGTTAAAACATTGGGTATGAAACCAATTAATAATGAAGTTGTCACTCATTTCTTGTTTGGTGGCATTCAAACTAATAAGGGTATGTATCAAGTTTACAATTTTTCTATTGAACATTTGGAAGGTACGTATCAGTTACAAATGTCTGCTTTAGATAAAAACAAAATATGTGGCCCACTGCCTAAATTAACTGATAAGGGATTGATCACGAAAATACAAAATATGAACATACATATTAGTGACAAAGGGGCCGGAAACATAGTTGATGTAGGATTATTGCTAGGAGCAGATGTGTTAGGATTTTTATTAACTGGTAATCTAATACAAATTGAAGGCAACTTAGTAGCAATTGAAACCAAACTTGGTTGGGCGTTGCAAGGTTCAGTGCCCAGTCTGCAGACTTACAATGAAATTAGCTATTTCAATAATCATTTTTCTTTATCAGAATTATGGGATTTGGAAACTTTAGGTATTAAAGAACCCGCGGACTCCAAAGGTATTGATCAAAGTCAATGCGAAACACTAAAATTTTTCAGATCCACTATTAAGAAGAATAATGAGGGTCGTTATGAAGTGTGCTTGCCTTGGAAAGAAGATTATCCGGGACAACTTACTTGTAATAATAAAGATTTGGCATGTAAGCGGTTAATCACTGTGTCAAAAAAACTGGATGCAACAGGTATGATAGAAAAATATGATGAGGTTTTTCGGAATTGGTATAAAGAGGGTGTAGTTGAAGAAGTTGAAGGATGTGGAAATGGTTTATACCTACCACATCATGCAGTTATTAAGCAATCAAGTGCGACTACGCCTATTAGACCTGTTTTTGATGCCTCAGCTAAAGACTATTACGGCCAGTCTCTCAATTTAAGTTTACAGAGAGGGGTCAATCTATTAGAAATTACACCTAAGCTTCTTATTAATTTCTGTGTTATTTATATTCTTAAAATTAGTTTTAGTATATATTTTAAGTTGTATTTTTTTCTCGTTCTTGTTGGTCATTTTGTTTGGGCTGGAGGATGTAAAAACCTCTTTGATTTGCATAATTAAAATTTATATAAAAAACAAGTATAGAACATTCTATGTCATTCTTGGAAAAAACAGTGTAAGAATAAATGTCTTCAATATTGCAAATATATTATTTTACTTGTAAAATCGGCTAGTGACATAGTAATTGAACCTGAACCCAATAATTAAAAAAAGAGGTTCTCAATTCATTTGTATTTTTCAAGAGAAAACTTCGTTAGGCGCGTCGAGGGTATTTATAGTTATATATAAGGTTATATAAGGAGACATATTTATAGCTTCGCGTCATGACATGCTAGTAAGCGTGCCCGACAGTATTGCGCTTGCGCTGCTTGTGACAGACTAACGATACGTAGTATAGCAATCTGTCTGTGTACGTCTAACATTGATATTTTGTTTTATGATTGTGCAACCAGCTTAACGAAGGTCATGGACTTTTCAGTACATTTTTTTAACTAGATGTTTTTAAAATATGTTTCATCTGTTTTTAATATTTTACCGACATTTACGTCTGTCTGTTCGAATAGACTTCATCCACGGGATGTTCGTCTTACTCCCACCTCGCGGGACTCGCGGAAAGACAGCATCAGGAAGACACCTCTGGCTGTAGCTTCTCTCTCCTCCCGCTTCAACGAGAGTGTATCTGTGTTTTGGATTACACGCCCTTTGCAGGGCGCTTCTCCGGGATTGTCTCGTCTTTCTATCTGTTCTATCTATGGCGGTAGAAGGAATGATCTAGCTGCTGTTTGGTGTTCGTAGTCGACTAGAAGCTTCTTAAATTTGATCCAGTACTCTTTCGCGAGTGCCGTAGCACCTTCTGTGGGGGCATTTTACTTCAGAGCGTCGTACTCGTCGACAAGATCCTACGCTTCTTTCCAGAGATCGTCCTCCTGGGCGTCACTTAACGTTAGGCGCTTCTTCTGTCTTTTCCTGTGCTTCTTTGTTGCTTCGTTAGGGGGTGGATCGTTAGTGGGGCCATGAAGCTTGCCACCGTAGTCTCCTCGACCATCTTCGGGGCCGGCCTGGTGTCCGTCTTATGCCTGAGATCATTAGACCCGGCGACGGTGCCTGCTCGGTGGTTTCTCAGTTCCCTTTTGCAAACAGAGCAATGGATCTTATTATTAGTAGGGTGGGCGCCCCTGCAGTTGGCTCAGGTCGCCGGTGCATCTTTTGGGCGATCACATTGGTGGGTGAAGTGTGGTCTCCCGCACCGCACACAGGCAATCGGTCTGTGGTATTGTTGAGAGGAGTTCCGGATCTGCTGGCATCTGTAGCACTGCGCGGGCCGGCGTTCTTCTCTCTAGGCTTCGATTCGGACTGAGTCTTGAGTTATACGGTAATTCCTCGGTATCTTGTGGTATGAAGCGTATCCCCTTCCCATAAGCGCGGACGTTGGGAGTGCGAACTTCACCGCCAACTGGTAGTGATGTGCAGCCCAATCAGACAGGCTCTCGACGACAATTGGCAGGAAACGCGAACCTCGCTTCATTTGAGGCTGGTGTTTGCTGCAGCTGGTCGCTCGCAGTACTCGTGGCTTCACTGGCACACTCGTGTTGCGCGGGCAGCACGGTGATGTCCGTGTAAGTGGCCTGCCTCCTTGAATGGGCGGCTCTCGGTTTCGGCATCGTATCGGGTGCAGGCGCGCTCCGATCGGTCGTACGCGCTACCGGCGTCGAATTCACGGAATCGACCTGAGTCAGCCACTATAGCAGAGGGCGTCGCCTGCTATTTTGCGGCGGAGACGGCGGGGGTGGAGAGCGCTAATACTTCAAGCACGCTGATTTTCGGGGGTGTTTCTGGCTCTCAGAGTCCGGGGAGTTGCGCTTAAGTCTTAAGCGATCGGACTCGACGAGAGCCATGGCTACGAGCTTCGGGATGGCATGGATTTCGGGTGGAATCAGCTTCCCGTTGAAGGCCACCTTGAGTACCGCTGCATTAACGGACCAAGGCTTCTTGCCCTCGATCTCGGCTTCTTGAAAGCCGCAGATACAACGCCATCCAACGAAGCATCCCTTCCAACAGGTCCTTGGCTCAATGAGCCCAGCGAGGGCTTGTAAATCGCGCTCATATAGCCCGATCGGAGAGAGGTCCTCGTCAGACGACGGTGCCGGCGAGGCGAGGGGCAGCGGCAGGTTCGGTTGCACACTCAGTGTGCGGCGTCCAGGTGGCTTTCTTCATCGTTCAAGCATCGGCGGATTCCGTAGGCGGTCCAGTAGTTGTCGTGGTGCGATCTGATTGGCTCTGAGAAGGGCGTTTATTAATAGACGTAACATAAGCAATATGATTACACTTCTCCATATGATGATCAAGCAGTAACCATAAGTATTAATATCTTATATGATGAACTTATGAACAGCAGTGAGAACAAGAAGACGAATTGCTGCTCCTGAATTTTATTGATTTTTCATTATTGTAATTTCAACTGACTCGAGTAACACGCTGTTCCTCAGATATAAATAACTAAAGCGACAAATCTAACGCATCTTCAAATATTCAAGTGTAAATTTAGCATTATTTAGACAAGACATAAAAGCGGTCAATGTCATATACTAGATACTAGACCGGAGCGTGGGCCGATCAAATATGCAAGCACTCTGGATACGAGTGTGCTCCACATTTGTTTGACCTAACTATACCCGAATTTATTTTATTTAGTTTCGTGGAACGACCTGCACCGTAAAACTACTCGTGTAAAATCACAGCGCACGTCCCAATAGCGCGAAAGAACGGATGAGAGCTGTCTTTCATGGTTGTGAAAAATAAAAATTTTAAAGCTCTATTTTTGTTAAAAAAATTTATGAAAAGAGGTCTCTTTGGCTTTATTTCAAAGCTTAAATAATAAAGATTTGTTTCTATGAGATTTTAATTTTTATGAATATAATTTTACTGTTGTGTTCAGCAATTGTTTTGGAGTTTACTCCTTAAACACATATGGTGCTGGTTTAAATTCTCACCCGTATATCTGAACTAATTTTAATAATTATTATTTCAATTGTTGATTCCTAAAACGCTTTATGAATACAAAGTTTTTATAATACATGAAATAACAACGTAAATAATTATAAAACACATGATTTTCTTAAGATTATGATTTTTAGAGAACAGCACACACTTAACAACACAAAAACCAGCAGTATTTAACTGAACTAAGTACAAAAGTACATTTCGGAATCAAACTACATTAACTAAATTATTAATACACACATTTCGGGTCGCATAATGTCAAGCAAAGTACTTTATTATACAGAACGCAAATAAGGAAATGCCCGCATCATTGTAACTTGCGCCAACCATTTGTCATATAACAAAGGTACACATTTCTGTTATAATGGGCAAGGCAAAGACGTTCATAATAATTACATTTAAACAGAATAAACCCAAACCTTACGAATGTATAATGCTTTATAAGTTTTCCTTTGTTTAATATTCACTTTTTACTTTAAGTACATGTAGATTAAACAGATGTAGAAAACGACTCCGTATATCCCAATTACCTTTTGCTTTAATAAAGAGTGATATTCTTTATACTACATATTACATATTCTTATACAAAAGAAATAATGTAAAAAAAGAATAATAGAAATAGATAACAAAAGACATAATAGTGGTATTGGAATAGCTTGAACGGTGAAATATCGATTCAATGTATGCAGTTTCGGACCTTGACGTGTACTAATAAATATTTCGAAATTAACGCTTATTAATTAATTATAATTGGTAACACTACCGGATGACGTAGAAGGAAAACATCATAAGGAAACCTGTACGCTGGAGATATGTTCTCGTAGTACCAATGTGTACCAATACACCGTGAACTACCGCGGTGATTACGCCTATACGTTCCCTCGGAAAGAGGCATATAGTTTATAAGTAGGGTTAACAGGCTGGCATTATTATTATAGGTAACGCTATAGAGCTATATATACGTATAGATCACATATAAACCCTAACGAGCCTCATCTGTACGCCTTGCTGACAATATAATATTGTTGTATTGTTTCTTCAGGGCCTTTGAGCTTGCAAAAGTGATCTCCATTCCATTTGATCTTCGCCATCTTGAAGAGCTTTCTAGCCAATATTAGTTGGTGAATCCTTCTTTTCAATAGAGTGAGTCATAAGATTTGCTTTTGCCAATAGAATGCCATATGAGAGCTAGTTCAGACGTGTGGTTTTTAGGTCTTCACAGAACATGTCCAGTCAATCGCTATTTTCTTACCAGAATGTGTTTGTTTATACGCTTTAGATGCCAGAATATTCCCACCACCTGTATATATCCTATTATACAGCAACAAAATTGTTTTCAGATTAATAACATTTACCAAACACGTGGTGAAAACTTCGTTATACTGCCTTTTTAATATAGCTACTTCTATTGACTACCAACAAACATGCAATTTACCAGATGTTATGTGGTCACTATAGTCAACTACATACAACTAACTCCAGAAGAACCGTAGTTCTTCAGATCATATTAAGTTGATAATCCTGTGATCTTAGTTGGGAGGCCACGTGAGCTATTGCGTATTGCACATATTTCGAACCGAAATACAGCTTTTGCAAACACAGCGAAACAAATACCTCTGCTTTACAGCAGAAATGACTAATTAAAGAACCTTAGACAAGTTCTGTCACTTACTTTATCGTGTCTTATTTCTGTGTTAGCATGATGTTTGTAAGTCAAGAAGGCAGTGGTAGCTCTTCCATCCTTATCTTTTAACTTAGCAACATAATACAATTGAATCGCAAGTTAAATAGTATTACAATATATTTCATACATATAATATTATCCACCACGATTAAATGTTACGATTTTATTCCTTTTTCGTATATAACTAACTTGCGTTTTTGTTTTATAATTAGAAATGGCTATTTATAATATTTATTTCAAATGTTTCATTATTTCTAATATGTCATATAATTAAAAAACCGATTAACTTAACAACAACGGAGAAATGTGCTGTAGTCCTTGCGTTTTTATAGACTGCGACGAAAATAAGGCTGGCTGTCCTGCCTGATCTTCGAACCAGGCACAATGATGCACGATAATATGATCAGTTCTGCAACATATGTACGGCGATCGTTACCTAGTCTGGCACGAGTACCTCACTACAAGTAGTAGACTACATATGAGAATTCCGTATACCCAATTACCTTGTCCCTTTAAGAAACAACAATATATATTACATTAATTATTGTATTCTTATACGATCACAACAACGTTACGAGAAATTACACATAAATCTTTATTATGAATTTATTATTACATTTTGATTTTAGGAAACAACAAAAAAAAAAAAAAATTAATACTAAAGTAAGTACAATTTGAAAAATAATATCACAAATATACAGTGTGTTATTTATTTATCGCTTTAAAAAGTAAAGCATATTATATACGGTAATTAATGTGATTAAATATAAATCAAGTATTAAAAAGATTTTTCTACAAAAATTACTATATTAATCGTAACTAGAATGTTCCACTTAACTGTGCGTGATTTGAAATAATATGTAGATAGGTAAAATATTAACATTAATCACTTTTGTTACGAAATTCTATTAGTTTTCCAGTAATCTCTTCATAATTTTAATATTCGACTCGGTAGAATAAGATAAGCCTGTGCTTTGTGCGGTCAAGACTCTATATTATAAGAACCGTTCGCAGCTAAATATATATTGAGATTTTATCACCTATGAAAACAAATTCTGCTTTTGTGCTGTTGGAGTGAAAAATGTAAAATGATAGTAAAAAGTAAATTATATAACTGTGTAAAGAACGTGAACCTCAAACCTGGGTGTTATTATTACTGATAAAAAGTTATAAAATAAAATATATTATGATTATTTTAAAAAAGATTATTTTTAATTTCCATAAGAAATGAAATCTTAAATCCTAATTAATAATTTATCTATATGTATGAAAGTGAGAAACAGTTCATGTTATTTCTCTCTAATATGATTAGATTAGTGAGTAAAATTATATTATTTAACTACTAAGCTTTCTAAAATAATTTGTCAGGAAACTATGGATTTGTCAATATTTATTTACACCATGACCATAAAAGTTACCTTTGAAATAAGATTTTTATTTTTTATACGTGTGTGGCAAACGAACATGCGGGTCACCTGATGGTAAGTGATTACTGCCGTGTATGGACACATGCGACATGAGAAGAATAACAGATGCGTTGCCAGCCTATAAAGATAACGTTTTAAATTATTCTCCAAATAATAGGTATTTACCTATGAAATTGCCGTTCTGCAGTACTGGCCATTTCAAATCAAAATAATTTTTGTTTGGCTAAGAATTCCAAAAGTAGTCATTTGTTTATTGATTAGTGTTACATTTTCATCGCATTTCAATCTTTTTTGTCATCATGGATAGGTAAAAAATTCGAGTAATTATGGAATATGAGTACCGTCGTGGCAGCAACGCGGCACAAGCGGCACGCAACATCAACGACGTTTACGGAGCTAACACTACAAAACAACGCACCACCTGTTATTGGTTTGCTCGCTTCCGTTCTGGGAATTCCGACCTGAAAAATGAACCTCGCGGTCGTCCGAAGACTTTGGTCGACAATGACGTATTAAAGACGATTGTGGAAGCTGATGATACACAATCTACGGCTGAATTAGCAGCAGCTTTCGACGTTAGCGTCAAAACAATATTGGTCCATTTGCGTCAAATGGCAAGGTAAAAATGCTTGACAAATGGGTGCCCCACGAACTCAAAGATCGCCAGCGCGAAGTACGCGTCGAGACGTGCCTTACACTGCTCAACAGACACACAAATGAAGGAATTTTGAACCGCATTGTTACTTGCGATGAAAAATGGATTCTGTTTGATAACCGAAAGCGCTCAGGAAGTTGGTTGGATTCTGGTTCAGCACCTAAACAATTCCCTAAACGAAAACTTACCTGAATCCTTCTGTAAAATCCAATACAAAAATAAAAATTGCAATAAAATAGATTAATTCGGTGTTTTCTTAACTTTAATCAAATCTTTTTCAAAGACAATTTATTTTTCGAGCTTGGCTGTCATCTCATCTTGTAGGAAATTAAATTCTCTTCAAAAGAGGTCCTTTGCAATTTTGGCGTCAAGTCAATAGATTTGGAGAAAAAGTCGAAAAACCACAATTTTTGAGTGAAAATCGACTATAATTTTTTTTACTGACCAGATACATCAAAGATTAAATATTTGCTACTAGGGCTTTTGAAGAAGAAGGATCCCTCTACAATTTCTTTCTATGGTCAAAGAATTTTGATGAAATGTCCCCAAGCTATAAATATTTTAAGCAAAAAACATTATTTTTACGTGTTAATTAAATGAGAAAACTTTAAATTCATTTAGCGAGTACTTAAAATTGGAATTAAGAGCCGTCCTTTGGTGGGATTTTTTTATTTAATAGTTCGAACAATATTCCGTCAATGGAGTAAAAAAAAAAAATAGTCGCAAAAAAAAAAACCACCCTAATATATATACAGTTTTTATATAATGTACTATATAGATAAATTATACCTCGCGGTGTTAATCCTGTTTTTCGTTTGTTTATTATTACATGTCACATCGTGCAGTTAGATCCTCGAATATACAGTATTAAATACAAAATTGTACATCACTACATATTATAAACGAAATCCACAACTGTCTGTCTGTCTGTTCGTGATAAACTCAAAAATTACTAAACGGAGTTTCATTCAGTTTTCACCAGTAGATAAAGTGATTCAATTGTGACATTATCAGGAGTAGAAAAGACATAGGGTACTTTTTATACAAAAGAAAGTACCGTTCCCGACGGGTAGGTGAAATGTACATTAACGCGAGAGGAGTCACAGGCAAAAGTTAATTAACAAACTATAATCGCATAAGAACATAATAATAACATCAATATATGCACATAGAGAAAAAAATACGAGATTAAATATATACCTATTATCAATAAAATTATTCATGTGAAATGTGACAAATGAACCAAAATCAACTCGCCGAATGGAAACCGCTGATGAAAACTGAATTAATAGCCGATGAATATGCAAAACACGACATTGTTCCTCACACAGCGGTTTATGCGATTAATACCACATTGTTTTCGATGCCTGATTATCATTTGATACGCTCGGTTCGACTAGATTGTCGGATTAAACATAAAATTTTAAAATTATTATTATTTTATATCATAGGAGGCAAACGAACACGTGGGTCACCTGATCACCACCGTCCATAGGGGAAGGGAGGGAAGAGGGAAGGGAGGGGAGGGGAGGTGGGCCTCCGGCGCTCTCACTGACCGAACGAAACGCAACAATGCAAGCACTGTTACTTCACGTCGGTGTTTCTGTGGGTCGGGTGCTAGTACCCCGGACGAGTCAACCCATTCATGCTGAAACCAGTAATAGCTTCATCGTTGCTCTACCACCTATAATTGTGTTGAATTGTGCGATTACGAAATTAACACAATTTAATGTTATGAGGTATTCGATATTTCCCAAATCGATATCGATTCACTGTAGCTTTCGGAACGTGTTTTCTTGTACGATTCTACTGTGAGGCGAAGTTATTATTCACTAGCTTTCGCCCGCGACTTCACTCGCGTTAACGTATTTAACGGGAACAATATTTTCTTCCCTAGATAAAAACCAAATCCTTGACAACGTGTATGCATAATTTCTTGAACGGTTGAATACTCAGGGTGTGAAAGCGTAACAAACAAACAAACTAACATACGTATTTATAATAGTAGTAAGGATTTTACAAGATTTCTATATTATATTCTTAACACTTTGACTGCCACGCCGTAATCACATGTTTCTTTTAAGGCACGACGGATGAATTTGTACAATTATAAAAAGATTTAGCGCTCCGGTCGCCAATAACACCGTGACGTCACAGGAGATACCGTGGCCGGTCATAAATGACCAACGTGGCAGACAAAGTGTTAATGTGTGGTAACCCATAAAATTGTTTTTTTTTATTGCCTATCAAGCGATGACGGCTCAAAGCATATACGAAGACCGCATTCGTTGAGGTTAGGTCGAATCTTGTAATGAACTACAGCTTTTTGTAAAGTAAAGCGTTCTGATGAAACTATAGAATGGTAATAAAACTTTTTGTAATACACCGCTGCTCTGATTAGTTAGATGCTCAAGTTGATGTACACCTTTATGTGCACTTGGCAGCTGCTAGCTGGTCCTGCTCTATGTTTAATGTATTATCACCTTAGTTCTCATCACCAATCAATATCTAGCAATATAGTGGCTAAACTTATACCGTGTTATTACAAAAAAGTTAAATACGTATTAAATACTTGGTTTAAAAAAGTTTCCTTATAAATGCACCGTGCTCGCCCGCGGCAAGTTCGTGTTATCCTTTTTCACAAGTCTAAACTACCGTAACCAAAGCGAGACAAAAGAACAAGATGGCGACCGCGGTGCATTTAATATGAGACCTTTTTAAAGCTAGGGTTCAATACGTATTTAACTTTTTTGTAATAACACCGATAGGGTCTTATTACAAAAAAGTTAAATACGTATTGAATACTTGCTTTGAAAAAGTTTGGATACATACGTATTAAATGCACCGCGCTTGCCAAACGTTCGACATCTTGCTCTTCTATCTCTGTTTGGTTAGGTTGGGTTAGACTTGCAAAAAAGTATAACACGATCTTGCCGCGGCAGCCGTCGACAAGCGTGGTGCATTTAATACGTAAGTATCCAAACTTTTTTAAGCAAGTTTTCAATACGTATTTAACTTTTTTGTAATAACAAAAGTACTAAAAATACATAACCTATATAAATAATATGAAAGAGATCTACTGTTATGCCCACTTTACCAAAAAAATTCTGAATAGATTTTGATCATTTGTTTTCGTTCTACTTCTTGACACTTGCTTCTTACCTAATAAATCTTTTACCAATTTTTAATCGCTGAGGAGGGGTTAGTCAATAAGGAAACCGTATCTCCTTGAATGGCATTTACTTCACTTAATTAATAATAAAAAAATTATAAGCGGTCGTGTCCTACGGTCGTTCGGAGGGGATTGAGGCAGTCAGTGTCGGTCGTGTGCCTCGCAATCTGTCTACATAGACAAATTACTATGCATGCGTTATACTGTGTCGCTACAATCTTATCAGGTTAGCCTCAATTAATATGTAGTTATTAATGTTTTAAGAAACTACAATTTTTATAAGCACTACGCGTTAAGCGAAACCTTTTTTCTGACCTTAGAGAAATGGGACAAGCTGTGTGGTACTTATATTTTTCCCTCTGTAAATAAAATATATTATTGAAGTAATAAATAACAAAAACGTAATCGGGAGTATCAGCTATTTCATAATATTGCTAGCTTGAAGATAAAATATATTTCATAAAAGTTTAAAGGCTCAATAGAAATGATTGTTCGAAAAATAACGTTCAACTTTAGATACAAAATAAAAAAAAGTATAAGAATATCTCAATATTTAATAAAGACTGTTGCAGCTTGTATAAACAAAGTAGTATATGGTCAAATAATACGATATAAATATAACACAGCGCTATCGCATTTTTCCAAGGACTGCCGATGCCCTTTTCATCAACAGCTGCCGACGTGGCTTATTCGATATTGTATTAGTTTCCGATAAAAAGTAATACCGAAGTAAAAGAGTTTCGTGTCAAACGAACCAAGAGAATCTCAATTAATTTCCCTTTTCCTTGATTATAGAAGCCGAAATTTGTTATTCATTTCCCGATTTATTCAAACGCAAAACACAATTTGCGGATCGCGAGATGAAATTGAAAAAGTTTCAGTTATTTATTCGAAGCGTTTCGCCGTGCCGCTGTCGTCCCACGTTTTTAAATTATATTTTCGCACTCAGAACACTGAGTCTCCTAGATACACTTAATGCATAAAAATAATCGCGGTGGTTGATATCAGAATATATTGTACATTCATCTTTCTATATCCAATCTATTCTCCTATGGAATGCGCTTCCTTATGAAATCAGGATGTTATCTAACCGTTTCAGTTTTAAAGTCAGGGTACGTCGGCTTTACCAGTGTCATTTAGCAGAATTATTTGGTTAATGCTGTATTTAGTACTTGATGTTGACTAATTATACTTTTATTTATTGTATTGATATTTATGTATGATGTTGTTATGTGTATGTATTGTATATGTGTATTATATATGTAGTATATTGGTGTTGATATTTTATTTATATAGTGTGATATTAAATAGGTTAAACATAATTTCATAAAAACCTCACCTTTTACACCTACCAACATTTATCTCTGCATCACCTAATGGTTGACTGGCAGAGAATGCCTTAGGCATTAAGTCCGCCATTGCGTATTTAACGCATAATGTGTAAATAAATAAATAAATATAGATTTATGAATATCGTCTTTATAAAATGACGACTTTATATACAGGGTTATTGGTAATTCGAAGTATTTCCGTTAGGAGGTGTTAGGAGTGCCTATTTGTGATAATTTTAACCCTCATGTGCATTATGCAAGAGTGTACCATTTTTCAGTTATCATCTTTTTTAGGTATTTTCAAAATCAAAAAATGATTTTAATAAAAGTATCAATTTAAATCTCTTTTTTTATATCATTGGAGACAAACGAACAGATGGGTCACCTGATGTTAAGTGATCACCACCGTCCATAGACACTAACAACACCAAGGGAGTCACAAGTGCGTTGCCAGCCTGTTTGGGGGAGGGGGAGTGGGGTATAGGGAGGAGATGGAGAAAGGAGGGTAGGGGGGTAACCGGCGCTCTCACTGACCGAACGAAACGCAACAATGCAAACACTGTTACTTCACGTCGGTTTACTGTGAGAGGGTGGTACTACCCCGAACGAGCCGACCCATTCATGCTGAAACCGAAATAGCTTCAGCGTGGCTCTACCACCTACAAAACTAACTTTTTCTTCTGATTTATAAAAACGATGAGACACTGGTTATTTATCAATATTAAAATAATAATTATAAGTCCAAATTTATAAATTGCGAGACAAAAAACAATATTATTTCAATATTATTTTCAGACTTTTTCCACTAAAATGGCTTAAAAACAAAAAAAGACGTTATGAAAATTAACTTGCAGATTATTTTAAAAACAACCGTTTTCTTAGTTCTCCGACGATGCCTAATAACTAGGAACTTATTTCAATGAAACTGGAAAAGAAGTATCACAAAGGAACCAGGCGGAAATTCGTATTCGAACTAAACTTAAGGTGATAGGGGATATCACCTTCTAATGGGAATACGTCGAATTACGAATAACCCTGTGTATGACAGACTTTCAATGTAGGTTTATTTGTGTTGTACGTTTATTTCATTGCTCAGAATTTAACAGACTATGAAATTTCCAGATGCACTCACAAAGCTCCTAACAGGGCTTTATTGTTCAACCAGCGGTAATTTGTTTCGGCCCTACAAATGTAATGGACAAAGTTTAAAACAGAATCTGTTAGTAAGCATGTTTGTTCGTAAAGTGTAAAATGTTACTGAATAATATACATTAAACATGTTGTATCTGATCATTATAATTGAAAAGTATACACGTAATATACAGCGGGTTTTGCTTTTAGTTATAACTTTTCAGTAAAGAAACATTGATAAGGAAAAACTAAGCAAGCGAAAAAGTATTAGCACTTATGGAGAAAATGCGTAATTAATATTACATGCCCATTAAGAACGTACAGACACACTCTATACACGGTACATCTATTTATATAATTTTACTACCTGACTCTAGCCCGCTTACTGTGGGCATTAAAAAAACAAATCAACCGAATCCAAACAATAACCTTCTTAGGAATAATCCTCATCGAATGGTCATGGCTTTATACTGATACTTCAATAGTTTTGATGAGATTAAGTCTCAAAGGAACTGTATTTTATTATATGTTTATGTTTTTATAGATTCACAAATAATTTTAACATTTAAAATTAAAATATCTAATAAAGATTAATTAAAATAAAATTTAAATGAAAGTAGAAGTGTTCTCATCTGGACGTTTTAAGTACATGTCTTCTATGCTTAGTAATAACATAATATAAAGTGAAAGGAGTAAATCTCAGCATCAATGGAGTCAAATGTGATAGAATAATCTGATATACTTACTATTTTCGTTCATTAAAATAAACACAATTTACACCGTAATCGAAATATATGACAACATATGACCTATATGATGGAAGATCAAATCGAACCAAGAGTAGTTCCAATAAAGTTAGAAATGGGCACATTTAACGAGCCTAAAATTTAGGGTATTAGAATACAACATTGTCAGATATAATGTATGAGGAATGTATAAGTAAACTTGTATGTAAGCTTTCAATTAAAGATATAGAAACATCATGTTCTTTGATAAATCTACTGTCAAATAAAGTTAAAGTATTAAATACTCGTAAAGAAGCAGAACATTTTGAACGAGACTGTCAAAAAATTCGATTATAATACCTACTCTTTTTAAGTCAATCTCATTAATAGAAAATTTCACGCCGGCAAAATCGCTGACACACGCTAGTTTAATATTTAATTTAACTAAGTAATAAGGCACAAGTCTATTAAAACAATCAAGAAGTAACATTATAAGTTTGATGGGCGAAGTTGACGTGCACAACTTAGAATCAACTCCGATGTAGGGAATGGCTGAAGTCCTAAAGTAAACACATCAATGTAATGAAGTTGGTATGATTACTACTAACGGCCAAATGAAACGTGTACTCTTATGCATGTCCATTCTGATAATTTAATTCAAACAGGGTTTGTACTTTTCTTAGCTACTTCTAGACGTCACCTTTATAGATGACCTGGGAGGAGATATTTGAGAAATTATCAAAATAATTTGACAAGCATTAACCGAAACAGACCCACTGAAAAAATACTCTTGTCCGATTTCATCAACCCTGACTTGATTATCCTAACTAATATTATAAATGCGACTGTGAGTTGGTTTGTTTACCCTCTTACTACTCAACGGATCATTATGAAACTTTTCACACACGTTGTAAGCGATATAGAAAAGGACATAGGCTACCTTTTTTCCAGAAAAAGGTAATGCGCCTGAAGGATAGGTTAAGTTTAATCTAACGCGAGCTGAGCTGTGTGCAAAAGCTAGTTATCCATAGTTACTAATAATAATATGACCAATGTGGACCTAAATTTAATTACAATGAAGTTTAAAATTTGCTAAAAATGTGTATTACAGGGAAAATGTTGTATTACAGGGAAACCATTTCATTAAAAAAATACAATAAAAAGCGAATGTCACGCGGTGTTCCCAAGCGGTCACCCAAATTAAACAGCGCCCGACGTTGGTAAATTTGGTGATCGGACGAGAACCGGTGTTTTCTACACTTTACCCGACACAGTGTTTGCCACACAAAAAAGTTACGCATCAGAATTTTAAAGTACTATTTTATAAAATATATTTATTTTATTTTATATGTTTGAAAAATTGTTTTCTCTCGAGTTCTTGACTCGGTTTAGTTCCTAACTCCCGCCCTGAATCCTTCAGGGAAGAGGAGGTTCGGATTCCCTTGAATTTATGAACACGGTGTCTCCTAAAACTTTACTTATTATTGTGCATGTGTGTATGGCTGCTTGTTTTTGTAGTATGTGTATGTTTATGTTTGCTTCCAATTTATCTATGTATCTATGTATGCTTTTTGCTACTACGCCTGTTGTGCCTATTAATATTTTATTTTTATTATTTATATATATATTATATTTTATTTTATTATACCTTATAAAATACTCTTACATAAGAAGTTTTATTTCAAAAAACTTGAAATTAAATTTTTCAATAATGATACACTTCGATCAACAATAACTAGATATCGGGTTGGCACGAAAAATACATCTCGGTAAATAACAGCTCACTTGAAATGTGAGCTTTTATTTTGTTTAGTTTGTTTGAAACACAGCCAATGTAAGCACGTTTCACAATGCCGCATTGTATTCAAAAGATGCAAAAATAATACCCGAAAAGCAATTTAACGGCCGAAGTATCTTGCTTTCGCTAAATACATGTTGAATAAGTTATATTTTAAGCTTTAAACTAATAAATAATATCAAATTTTGAACAAAATTAACAGATTTAAACTTGTGGTACAAATGTTTGGCCAAGGCTCGCCAACCACGCACAATAACGGGAAAAAGTTCTTTACTCATTGCTTGTTAAGGTTGAATTCACACTAAATGTTGTTTATGTTGTCTTTTCATTTGTAAGTGACGGGAGTAATTTATTGCTTTGTTCGTTTTATCGTAAGTATTAGATTATATTTTGAACATTTGTGACTTTATTACTAGGTGTCATGGTTGTAATTAGGTTGAACTTAAAACTGTTTTAAAACTTTTTTTCTTCCTTTCTTAGTAAACAAATAGCTACATAAGTATATATTTACGCGGACAGTAGTTAGCTTCGATTTTGTACGTAACCTTTTATCTAGTTATTGTTGATCGAAGATGATACACGAAAAAATCTTGAAGTTTTCTTATGTAACCATAATTCCTTCGTTTTGCTGGGTTCGCAAGATTACTTAATATAATCTACACCCTGTATCAAAATTTCGTTGTAGACAAGGAAAATAGAATAAAAGTTGTTATGTCAAAAGAGTGTAATTGTGTCAACAAATTTTTAAGCCAAGAACATTACATAAACAGTCGGAAAATAAATTCAAATTCTTTGACATTTACTTTTTAAAATTATTTCGACTTTGTCTGAATTTTCTACAACACTCCTAATACAAACTTTCTAATTAATCGATTATAAAATTTGATGACATATATAATTAATATAAACGAGATAATCGAATATAAAGTATTTTAATTCGCTGGAATAATTTCCTTAACTTTTTACTACGATTAAAATTTTACGAAGTATTTTCTGTGTAACTTTGAACTTTTCTTCATTCATAACAAGGTGTAATAAAACTTCTCAGAATATATCCAATGTATATACAAGCTACCTTGAAACCGCTATAAAATATTCATTAGTGAGGTTCAATATTTTTATAACTTTCCGTTTTATTATAAAATCAATGTTGTTTTGGTTACATGACTAATAAGTAGGTACACAGATAAATCTAGAGAGCGGTTTATAAGCTTTAGGAAATAAATGAATACTAATGAGTATACTTAGTACAAGATATGTGACATCATAAACGTATAATCAGTATGACACATTAACAAGAATAATAAAAGTGAAAGAGTTACAGTATCCGGCGCGGTTTGATTGGGCCCGTCATGTCGCTTCGGGAAGAAGAGAGTAGCGTCCGACTAAAATCAGTTTGCTTCGATCTTGTAAAACATACTCTCTATACTGTCTATACAAAATCGAATTTAGCTGATTATCTTGGTCTACACCCCGGTGTGCCAAATCAGAAGCCGGATACTTTAAGTTAGTTAAAAATACCAACCACCGCCGTAGTCGTAGCTATGTGGTATTTAAGATGCCTTACTTAATAACGCCAAACGGCACGCCGCTTCAAGCAGCGCTTTATTAAAATTTGTATTTGACTTTATCCAATTTAAGTCTTAGGAACTTAATCTCACGCTTCGTTTCATGGTGCAGTATTATGAAGCCCTTCTATTGAGACGAGAGATCATAGATTGAATTTTCGCACATGACTGACTTTTACGAGCTCAAAATATTAGTACATTTAAACACACACTTACTCATAAAAGACATACTCACACACACACACATGTAGCGTGCGAGTGCCCTTAAACAAATTGTAATTGGTACTGTTATAATCGATAGGGAAGGCGTTGACACAATCTTTCATACATTTTAATCTAATACGGATATCAACGATTATTCGAAATACTCAGTCCATTTTGTTTCTTTTTGTTATTATTACCTTCCTTTAGATCACATTTTATTGTACGATTTTCATGTTTTACTCCCTCTGGATAGGTAATAATTTCTGTGTTCAGTAAACCTCCGTAATAATTATTAGATTATATGTACAGTTATATTTATCTTTGTTTGACATTAATAATCACTTTAAGTAATTTTGAAATTTAATTAACCTTATATTTACTTGTGTGTGGGTGTTAACTATATACATATATATGTAACGTATGTCACCTATTTCAATACTATAATACAAGTTAATTTTAATTAATATTAGTTGGAATTGTAATGAATAAAGCAATAAAATTGTATCAAATATGCCAGTTTATAAAACTTTTTTTTAATTTTTTTTCTCGAACTGACTATGCTATTGACCTGGCAAGGTCTTTACAGCTTCACCGGACTACATCTTATAAACCTAATTTTTTCGTGTACTATCGGATAAAGCTGTTATTACCATTACGTGTAATAAGATACAAGATACAAGATTACAATAATATTCAATGAATTTACGAAACTTTATATCAGACCGATAGGCTTTAATTATTACTACATTAGAATTTATTTTGTGTAGTTTATTTTCTATCCTGTTTTATAAAATTGTTTTTTTTTTATGTATTTACTAAAGCTGTTTGCCAAAACGACCTTTACTCATCATTATTCTTCGTGAAGATCGCAAAAACAGTCGAAATTGCAAATAACGCAAAAATTAGGAATGAGTAGAATTATATTTTTTACGGATAACTTCTTGTTGTCCTATGCAGTGGTTATCTGCATTTTAAGTGATTTACTACAACCCTTTTTATACGTTAGCATACGAGAAACTGGACACTACTCCCTATTTTGGATCATCCTCGAGGAACAGTATAATTTCTTCTCAGTGAATATAAAGGCATTAGGGTGAACACACCCTCCACGTTATGAAAACTATATGATTATTCTAAACCAGAAATTTGTACGCCTTTCAGATATTAATATATTTATTAAGAACGTACCCTATTCACATAATTAATCACTAGAGTTGGCACATTTTCGAATGGGTAAAGGTGAGGTAAGATAATATAAATATTTTTCAGAATAAAATTGTAACTATAAAAATCACTGTACAATTAAGAATGAAATGAATAATTACTATGATTTTTCTTGCCCGTAGTATCGAAATAAAAATAGTAAATTACAGTGTGATTTGGACAAATAGAATCCTAATATCATTTGGAGGTGGAAGAGCCCACGCTGAAGCTATTAATTGTTTCAGCACGAATGGGTCGGCTCGCCATAGAAATACCATAGAAAACTGACGTGAAGTAACAGTGTTTGCATTGTTGCGTTTCGTTCGGTCAGTGAGAGCGCTGGAGACCTACTTCCCTTTCCCCCCTCCCCGTTCCCTCTCCCCTCTCCCCCAAACACAGCTGGCAACGCACTTGCGACTCTCCTGATGTTGCAAGTGTCTATGGACGGTGGTGATCACTTACCATCAGTAGACCCACCTGTCCGTTTGCTTCCTATAATATAAAAAAAATACGAATGTGAGTTTGTCTGTTTCTTACCTCTTTACACGTTAACTATTCAACCGATCAACATGATATTTTACATAAATGTTGTCCACCGTACAGAAAATGACTTAGGATGTCTCGAATTACCGTATCCGAGGGATATGTTGAATTTAACACGAGCGAAAGTACGAGCAGATGTTAGTACTAAGTAATACCAGAAATATCCGCTGTCTATTAATAAAAATCACGTGAAAATCGGAAAAGTTTCGGAGATTCACCCGTACAAACAACAGACACATTTATTTTTATGTTTTTGGTTTTTTTATTGTACCTTTATTGTACCTATATATATATAGGTTTTAGCGTTTGAACACAATCCCATCTGATGTTAAACGATGTGGTCTAAGATAGTAAACACGCCAAAACTAGAGGGGACTGACTCTCAAGTGCAGCTACCAGAATACACCAACAGGTGACAGGTTTTCAATTTGAAGGTATTAGCTATCCAGGCGTACTTAGAGAAAATCCTACATTGGATACCCCCGTGCTGCGCGAGGGTTATGCCGGACTCCTGCCGGCTAAAAACCACTCTGCATCCTTGCGCGATTGTGGACCAGGGTACGGTCTCACGATTAGCATGCTCCACCACCCTGGCCACGCGCTTGGATCCTCCGTAGATGGACAGGACGGGGGCTATTCCTCTCTCTCCTGCCACATGTCGAAGCTGCGACTAGCCGTGCTTCTCCTTCACGGGTACTCCTTTGCGGCAATAGACGACCCATCTATCGCCTGGAGATTACCTAAGCAGGCCTCTGGTGATAGATGCCTCCACCTCTACGACTTCTGCGGCCGCTTCTCCTTCGGCGGAACTTAGAGAAAACCCTACCACAGCGCCATGGTTTTATTAGGTATATTACCATCATCGTAAGCTCCAACTCAGTTGCAAGGATTCGATCCTACATCCATGGACGCATAGATTGATGGATGTATGATAGATGTACGATGTATAGATTGAGTAAATATTAATTACATGACTATAGTATAATGTGAATTATTTAATAAATACGTACATAATAAAACGCTATATTCTTTTATAATGTACCAATCCGTAATATCTTAAAATGGGGATATCGGCGAAAGCTAATACACTTAATCGATTTACAGCGGAATCCAATTCAGTTGGAATATCATACACATTTATAATGAAAGGAAACAAGCCGCTATCTCCATTACAGAAATAGGAAAAGTCACCCGTAAAGTTCTTTGAAAAACGAGAAGGAATTGAAATTCTGCAGATATTTAGTTTATGTACAAAAGGGGAGATCGAAATAAGTACCGTATCTATATATTATCGAAGATAAAAGAGTTCAGTACTTTTTTCTTATCTGTTCCTCAACCGATTTTCTTTCTTGTTTGTTTAGTACTTATCGACGAGTTTTACTACTATCAATTTAAAAAAATAGAAATCGTTTTTTTCCTCGCCATCAACGAATCGAAGCCTTTATTTATAAATATCGATTCACGCTACTTACGTCTACAATATTTGTATAATACTCAATACAGTGTGTATGATTTAGAAGAAAAACATCAAAAAGAAATTTAGATAACAATATCTATAGTTAGCACGCGAATACCGAATGACCAGAGCGATAGAATTTTTCACAATTGTAAAAATTCGTCTGTGGCGTTCTAAAAGAAACATGTGATTACGGTGTTGCAGTCAAAGTGTTAAATAGATTACTATGGAAATCGGAATGCTTTAATGTTTTTTCATCGGAAATGTTTTTATACTATTCATTTCACTGTAATTCTTTCTGCATACACCTAGTAGATGGCGCTGTAATGAATTACTATTTATATCGTCCTACTGATCGCCATAAAAATTCGTATGCGTAAATACTTATGCGAAAATACATAAATATTAAGAAAAAACGTGTGGAGCCGCCGATACAGCTAGTTCAATATAAGTTTATACGCTGTTGTTCTGAGAGCAATTAATTTTCTATCTTCGTTTGTAATAATATAAAAACAAAAATAAAATTTAACTGATATCACTTATCTATAAATTTGAAATTAATTTTAATTTTTCGCTATTATCTTTAACTAGTGACCCGTCCCGGCTTCGGATGGGTGCAATGTACTAATGTGAAGCCATAAGTGTCGTAAAGGATTTAGATCCATAATTTATCGATAATATTTAAAGTTCATCAAAATATTAAGAGCCATGTAAGACTTTTAACACAAACACAATTTAAAATCCGTGATATCTTCTTAAATATTCATTGAAATGATTTTCTGTCACAGGTAATTCTGATCTACATTAGATGTTCAAAGTAATAAATGTATTTAAATGAATAAGAATTTATATTATATCGGTCAAAATACCATCGCATATAAACAAATATTTTTAATAATAAGTTAAAGGAAAAAATCAGTACTGTGGCCAACCCTTAGGAGTTAGGCATATATCGTCCAGGACTTTTATGTAGATATGTGTTAGATGTACAATCCTAAACTATATTATTTTTACGTATCTAATGCGGTTTAACCAGTGTTTAGTAGGTAGTACAGCCACGCTGAAGCTATTATTGGTTTTAGCAAGAAATGGGTCGGCTCGCCCACCCTCTCATAGAAAACCGACGTGAAGTAACAGTGCTTGCATTGTTGCGTTTCGTTCGATCAGTGAGAGCGCCGGAGGCCCACCTCCCCTCCCCACTCCCCCCTCCTTCCGTTTCCCCCAAACACAGGCTGGCAACGCACTTTCGATTCCCCTGGTGTTGTTAGTGTCTATGGACGGTGGTGATCACTTAACATCAGGTGACCCACTTGTTCGTTCGCCTGCTATGACATAAAAAAAAGTTTATAATGTAAGCGCCCGAAAACGAATTTAATGATAAACATTGAATATATTTTATATGAATATAATTTATAATATCGAGATGTAATAAATAGTGAACCTTCTGGAATAAATTCTCGATAAGATAATGAAAACCCTATCAAAATCCGTTGTGTTGTTTAAAAGAACTAAGGTAACACACAGACAGACATAAAAACTGACTTGGTTTTCTAATATCAATATTCCAAATGCTGGCAGAAGGATATATACGTCAATTGAGTAATAAAACATCTTCAAAATTTTAAATATTTATTTAAATGTCTTTATTTAAACTCATGTGTAAATGTTAAAATACGACTTAAAGAATCACCTAAACAAGCTTACTCAATTCTGTTAGCTTTATACTATGACCCATGGAACATTGACACCGCTCTCAGTCACAAGTAACGCTCGGGTCAGCTTTTAGCGAGGTAAACATTACTTAGTCGTCATCCGGGGTGTTGACTTCACTGCAAACATAAAGTAAACAAGGTTCACATTTTGCGTACTAATCACATTGTTTACACTTGAGTCTATTCGAGAGGTTTATTTCTACGAGATTTTATACTAATGTAACTATGGATATACTACATATGTAAATGATTATTTTTCATAAACTATCCCAAACTGACTCAATGAGTGATTTTAGCGAAAAAAAAATATAATTGCTTGAAATATAGTGGAAATTAATATATATATGATAAGACAAATTTACACTCAACGATTTATTTCCGAATAGTTGAAATACATCTTTTGACCACATTCCCTTCTGGTGTTAAACGACGATGTGATTCAAGATGGTAAACACGCTGACTCTATAGAGGAACTGGCTTTCAAGCACATTAGTCAGAAAACACCTATGGTTGCTTGGCGAAAGATTTTCAACTTGAGGTTGGTAGTTACCTTGATGACCTTATAAAAAGCCCTACCATCATGATAAGGTCTCATCACATTTTCCTTCTCTGTAAACTGTGGCTCATTCGCAGGGATTAGAATCTACATCGATAGATACAGTGTCCGTCTACACTAATCACCGCTACAGTAAGACCCCTTCTCCTCTCCCCCTACCTTCCCTTCCCTTCCCCTCCCCCAACACAGGCTGGCAACGTACTTGCGACTCCCCTGGTGCTGTTAGAGTCTATGGACGGTGGTGATCACTTAACATCAACTTACCCTCCTGTTCGTTTGCCTGCTATGACATTAAAAAAAACCATTTAACATGTAGACAAGGAACTGATAATTATGGTCTTTAAGCTTAAATTAGCACTAACAGTAATAAATTATATATTTTATACATACGTTACGTAGACGAATGTATAACACAGCTAGCCGATTCCCGGTTGCTTCGTTGAGTATTAAAAAATGGCAAAGGGTCAAACGAATCCAAAAATATATACTCTAGAACCATCTACGATTAATTCCGCGTCAAATGGTCATAGGCCTATGCCGATACATTCAGTAGTTTTTATGTAATTCAATCTCAAAGAAACTGTATTTGCATTATATAGATTACTATTCATACTGTTTATGTGAACTCTTCAAAATCCTTTATACGACATCCTTATTACAAATCTTACCTCTTGTACGATATTGGAACAGTAAAGTTTCCTAAAACCGTTGTTTCGCCTTTCATCTTCGGTATCATGTTGCTCTAACAATAGATCCCATATCTATACAAAACTTCACGGAATTGCACAATTCGTTCGACGTATACATTCTTCTAATACAAAAGTACGCGTAACACGTACGGGAAGCCCTTCTCGTCATCCCTTCAACGCCAAATTGAGTTACCCAACTGAGTTAATAAAGAGGCTTCGGCGTGCCCTGAATCACAATAGCACAATAATACCTATGACGTTTGATAGAAAGAAACTTGAAATTAGAAAATAAAATAGAACTGTACAACAGGTGTGGCCTTTGTCCAATAGAAATTGCTCCCCTGATGGTTATTAAATCCAGGATTTATATGTCCCCGATCACAAATCGTGACCCAGAATTACTAGGGATGTTTGAAGATAAGGCCTAAAACGTACTTGAAATTTACAGTAATGTCATATTTGCAAAGCCTTTGTTTTACTGGCAATTTATTATACGAGTTTAACATAGATTTCAGTTGTACTATGTGAGTTATTAACATATTACACAGGTCAACAAAAAAAATTTTTTTTTTTGGGTTTCTGTTCTCTTGCTTAAATTCTGATTCTAGACATTGAAAACACTTAAATATTCATATTTAGTTCATAAAGTTTGCTTTGGTCTGATTTACGACGATAAGTATGATTTAATTTGATTCATAAACAAAAGATTACCACTATATCTGAACGAATTTAAAGACAACATGGGGGCCTACTCCGAGGAACAAGGAGAACGTTTTCACCGAGATGTGATGGACTTTGAACGGCAATATCAAGGGCAGTACAACGAGAATATGATGGGAGATTACATTTGGGGTTTAATACGAGAGAGCTCATACGAGCATAAAAGAAATACGAAAAATATTCACTTTTAGACATTAGTTTATTGTTATTTTACATCTATATGTTATTGTTTATCACAAATCTTGAATAAAAAAGACTCTTGTATCTAAAAAAATGTTTTCTAATTATAATTTACAGTGGAAGTGTAGAAAAAATATAAAAATCAATAATTTTTGCCGAAAAATTGAAAAATTGTTCTAGTTTCTACAAAAGCAAACTTTAATCGGTAAAAATTTTTTTCCTTATTTTTGTCGTAGGAGAAACCAAAACTTAACATGTAGAAGTTAGACCCAAAAATCGTGTTGCCCGGTGTTATAAATCAACATGGTTACTTAGATTAAATTTCTTTCCTTATATGTTTTTATTTTGTTTTTTTTTTTGAAGTTATACTTCTTTTGACGCGTTAGGAAAAAATGATGAGAGTAAATTTTTACAATACGCGCGCACACCGTCACGAAAAACCGACACCCTGAAGTTAGCTACAGTCAACATTTTTTTTCTTTGTATTTGTTGTTTGTATTTCTTTGTATTAAAACTTTCAATGTATTAAATACCTTTTTTCTATTTTTAGTGTCATTTTTTCTAGAAACGTAGAATAAGGCGAAAGATAAAATTTTTGAAAAGATTTTTATCTTGTTACGCCAAAGAAGTATAACTTCTAACGCGTGTACATAAGTACACACACACTTTTTTTATGTCATAGCAGGCAAACGAACAGGTGGGTCTATACCCTATACCCTAACAACACCAGGGGAGTCGGAACTGCGTTGCCAGCCTGTGTTTGGGGGTAAGGGAAGGAGGGGGGAGAGGAGAGCGGAGGTGAACCTCCGGCGCTCTCAGTGACCTAACGAAACGCAACAATGCAAGCACTGTTACTTCACGTCGGTTTTCTATGAGAAGGTGTTACTATCTCAGGCGAGCCGACCCATTCGTGCTGAAACCAATAATAGCTTCAGCGTTGCTCTACCACTTACAAAACCCTTAGAATCAAAACAAGGAACACACTTACAATATGCTATGAGTAATTGTCATATATATATATATATACGTAACAAATCTATGAAATTCTAATGACATCAATTCCATCTATAGTTCACCCCAGTGTGAGTCTCACTATAAGTAGGTACATGTGCGTTCTAATCACATATACGCTTTAATTCCGTGTGATACAATCGAATTAATCCACTATATGGCAATTAGTTGTTTGCATAGGAGTATTTATTAATTTGGAAATATAACACCATATAGTACTTTTTATATAATAACTTATAGTATGTAACAATTAAATCCAAAAGGGGATTTCTCAATTACAAGAAGTGATATATAATAATAGTTATTAGTAGACAAAAGAAAAACAGGTCTCCTAACTGTCGTTTAGTGTGTGTTTGTTAGTGTGTGAGTATTGTGTGCGTGTATTTGTAACTCCTGTGCGTGCTTTATGCGTGTTATATTATTATTGTATAATCCCGCGATGTAATTTTATTATTTCACTTTTAAATGTATTTCGTGAATATCGAAATATGTCTACCGTATTATATATATCAGTATTAGGTAAATTTTGAGCATAGTTGGATTTAGCATGTGGGACATCATTTTTACAGCAGTATATGTTTTTTTATTATTATATAACTTACTTTTTGCAATATTAAAAATGTATTCAAGTTAAATCGAATATTATATATGCAATATTTTCAACAGTAAAATAATTATGATTCGTATTTTGGGAAAATCGCGAAATTTGCAAAGCAGTTCTTCAAAAACTCATTTTCTCTATTTCCTTAGCCATTATAAGAAAAACCACTTTTAAGAAGAAATATTTTTACTTCAAGAACAGTGACCATGATTATCATAATAGCATAGAAACCTCTCGACAACTGGATATAGACGGATGATCCCGAATCGTGACAAACTAAATTATAGTCTCTGTAACGGTGGTTGCATATCATGGTTGCGAGCGAACACAAAACTCATTACAAACAAAAATCTCACCTTACAAAAATTTCATAATAACTATAGAATCAATAACTATTCTGTGCTCAAACTGTATTTTATCTTTATATTTAACACATGGAGAAAACAATTGTACCCCTCTTTAAGCATATTGCGAATTCGGAGGTCACCGAGATTTAGCATATATGAGTCGCTTATCTTCAAAGTCGGATAAATCCAATTCTGAGAATTTTTAAGATTTTGGTATCAAAAGAAATTATAAAAATAAAGCTTTGAAAGGATTCTATAAGTTGTTTATAAATTCGCATGATTTTTGAGAAATAAAGCGTCAAAATCATAACATTTTATCAAAGTCAGATAGATCCATAACACAGTATTTTTCAAATGTAGTTAAGTACATGAGAGCCAATCCGCGAATAGCGTTTGTTCAATATGACCGCCACTCGACGTAATATTTGCGGCAGTAACACTGCACACGTCCCGCATTTTATTGTTTCTTTTTATTATTTAGACAATTCCCATTGATAATTACATTACAATTGTGTCATCAAGTAAAGTCCGCAAGCGGACGAAAAAGTAACTTCACCGTAAGAAAGAGTATGGAACGAAAATTCGGTAAATTTCAAATACCTATGCATCATTTGAAATCTTGAGTTCGCAATAGTATTGTGATAACCATTATCGATTATTATTATCTTGTTGTTCTACTGTTACAGAATAATTTGGATGTAATCTATACTAATATATAAAGTTGAATAGTTTGTTTGTTTGGTTGAACGTGCTAATCTCAGGAACTGGTCCGAATTGAAAAAAATCTTTCGGTTTTAGATAGCTCATTTACCGAGGAAGGCTTTAGGCTATATATCATCACGCTAAGACCAATAGGAATGGAGCGCCAGTGAAGAATGTTTCAAAATCGGGCATTTTATCGTTTCGTTTACTTTCGCTGCGTGTTAGCGTTAGTATTATATATATATTGCCATGGTAACGTGATAAGTTTCTATCGCAAACATTTTCAAAGATTATTTTGTGTTCCTATTCAAAAAGTTTACACTACGTTAGTATTGCTTCCAATTTTTTATTTGCAATCTATTTACGTATTATAAAATAAAGTATGTGTATGTAAAAATAGATAATAACTTTTTAGTGATATAGCTACAAATAACAAAAAAAAAGATGTTTTTATATTCGGTCGATATTTTTATATTATTATATTTTGTCTACTTGTTTGTTTGTTCCAGGTTATCTCCAAAACGGCTGGACCTATATTAACGGGAATTTTACTGGCAGATAGCCGAAATTATAGCGGTTGAAATATTCTATTTTATTTGTCCGCGGCTTCGTCCGGAATTGCTATTTCCAAAATGGTTGGACCGATTTTTACGGGATATTCACTGGTAGATTGCAGACCTCATAAAAAGTAATTTAGGTTTTTTATTTGCCTTCGGCCGCAGTGGAATATCCGAAATGCTTGAAATGATTTTCACGGGACTTTCACATGCAGATAACTAACTTATGAGCTATTTTATTTTAAGCTAACAGGCTCGGCAGACGTTATCCCGCCTTGATAATAAAAAGAAAATGTTGACAAATTATACCTAAACCTTCCCCATGAACCGTTCTACCTACTGGTGAAAACGACATAAAAATCCGTTCTGTAGTTTTTGACTTTATCGCGAACAGATAAACAGACAGATCAGAGGACTTTGTTTTACACTATGTAGTGATGAACTGTTACCTGTGCATTCGTCCGTATGAAATTGATCAAAAATAATTTGTTTACAACAAGCGCGTGAGACGTGCGTTGTACTGGACTCCAAGAATAAATGTATGTAATTTGAATTATATTATCATTTTGGTCAATTTGGCGGCCATTTTGTTTTATTTACCGCGTTTGCATCTACATAACTCAGTGACTATAGCAACGTATAAGAATAACATAATTATATCGACAATAGGGGCATGTTATATCTATATAATAACAAATTTAACACATATCGTTCGACAATGTACAGTTTAAAATTATCATTACTTTCTTAAATAGTGTTAGTGATCTCTGAGGGTATATAGTAGGTTAAAGTTCCAGGTATGTTGCTGATGATAAATCCCATTCCATTCGATATACTATTCGTATTCACATATCTAATGTACACGTTACATGTTACAGTTGGCGTGCGTGTCGTAGTTACAAATGTTTTTTGAAAAAGTATTTCTGCAATGTACACACCTACTTTCAATTTTACATTTGTTTAATACATTAATAATAACAGCTAGTAAGGATATAATATAAGTACATATTACATGAATTTTCTGATCATATATGTGTCGGCCGGCATAGAAGATTAAAATCTAAATGCCTTGTGGGGTTAGTCGTCTGCATGTTTTGCAATTTTGCTTATTTTTTTATATGGACGTTATATAATCACAGTAATATAATATCTGCGAAAGTTTGGATGTTTGTTCCTCTATAACTCGATAACCACTGAACCTTTTTATCCACTGGACGACCACTAGTAAAGATAACCACGCGCAAATTTAGATAATGCACAAAAAAAAATTAGAAAGTTATATTTATTTATGGTTTACCAGACATATGTTTTTTCCCTAATACAATTCATTATAGAATGTATAAAAATTTGAGTAGCAATCTCACCCCTGGTTTCAATTAGATCGCGGAGTTTCGTGTTGATCTAACTGGTACCTTATTTAGGATAAACACCCCTCTATATATTTACATAATTATTCTTACAGACATAAAGTTGAGTGAAGTAATGGAATGTTCAGGTATGTACGTCAGTATATTATTGTATGGTATTATATTATAATAACTTTTTTACCATAATTTTATCAGTCAATTAATATGAGTATGTACCAAAATAATTAAGAAATATATAATTTTAAATTCCTATCACAAAGATATGGTTCATATATTTTCCATGCGACCTTTGGCATCTTTTGTGACTGCCTCATTTATCTATCTGTTAACACAAACGCAATAACTTAGATTATTTATAATTAAAACACATTAAAATACATGTATTTTACCTTATCGGTTCAAGCGTTGTACCACAATCACATCTAAATGACGATGCGGCATAAAATCGTTATACAGTAAACTTTGACTGATTATCAAATGCTGCTGCCGAAACACACCTATAGATGATTAATCATATTTTGTCAGATAACTGTTATAAAACAGAAGAGTAATTTTCTTCATAAAGGCAGTTGAAATACTAAAAAGTATTATAAATTTTAATGAAACGAGATAAGATATATTTTCTATGCATCTACTTATATCTTATCTTCTTTACTTACAATACGATAAAATTATCATCATCATCGCCATCAGCCTGTAAGAGACCCACTGCAGGGCCAAAGGCCTCTTCCCGAAGGAAGGTATGGGCATAATCACCACGCCAGCCCACGACGTATTGGCGATTTCAAACTCTGAGAAATCCACAGTTCTATATTTTTCCCACATACAGTAGTACTACAAGAACATTTCTCAAGTTCAGGATTCTCGCGATGTTTTCCTTCACCGTTAGCCGATAGTGTTACCAATTTAAATTAATATATATTCGCGAATTTCGAATAGTTCGTTGGTACATGCCGCCGGGGTTCGAACCTGCGGGCATCGAAATAATATTCCACCGGTCAAACCACTAGGCCACAACAACTTATCATAATAAACTTATAGAATATCTTAATATATATATTTCTTGTGTGCGTGTGTATGTGACTGAACTCCTCCTAAACGACTGGACCGATTTTGATGAAATTTTTTGTGTGTGTTCGTGGAGATTCGAGAATGGTTTAGATTCACAATTGGACCCGGCAGGTGGCGCTGCGATCGACTTTTAGGATTTTTTTTGTTTTCAAGGCAGGACAACGTCCGCCCGGTCCGCTAGTTAAATTATAAATGTGTATTAAAATAAGTTTTCTTTTTGTGTTACGTTTTAAAATTTACTTTCGTTTTTTATTCATCTTTAGAAACGAATTAGAATGTGGTCCATGTCCCTCGCTCTCCATTTAAGTTACGTGTCTGGATTCAGTGAAATTTTAAGTAACCTTTCTCGGAGCAAAGACTTGATGACCGCATTATTTATAAGATGCGTACTTTATGTTCATTTAATTTCGCGTTTTTTACGTAGACACCTTAAAAGCTTTAAGCCCTCGAAAAATATTGTCAAATATTAGGTATATTTATGTTTTTAAATGTCCTTACGACATAGAAGAAATTTGCGGAGGCCATTATTTATTTAAGTGTCTGAGAACATATTCTCGGTAATGGATGTTATCTTAGTAAAATCGTTTTAGATTGAGTGAAGAGTAACATTTTCAGAACAAAACAAAGTTAAGTGTAAAAATATTATTAAAGAAAGACATAAAAAGTATATCAATAACGATGCCAAGTTATTAAACTCCAACGCTTCGCCGACTGTAACCTGATAACGCAAAATGCCCTCATTTCTGTATCGGTGTGAATATTCGCATTCGTTAAAATTCATTGGAATTTTTAACATTCAAAATGTAGTAATGAATATCATTTTTTTACTACAAAAATGTATTTCTACGCGCTTATACTAATGACAACTATTCTATTAACCACTAATGGTCGAAGATGTTTTAGAAGGAAGGTGCGCGTTAAGCCTTTATACCTGCCTACACGTGACTTAGTGATAATTTCAAATGTCATTTTTTTAGTACTCTATAGTATTATATCAGTTAATTCTATATAATTACAATCCTATTTTCTTTAATAAACACATTTTAAGAGTTAGAAGACAGTCATATTTCCTACGGCTTCCACTTTAAAATTATACACCTTTGGCCAGTAACCCTTTAACAAGATTATATGATCATACAAACTTAATTATAGTACGTATATGTATACCTATATACTTATATTGATATAATAATAAAAAGATAAACCAAGTAAATGGTGAAAACTAATATTAAATTTGCTTATTTAAAATATAAGTTATAAAGATTCCAACAAGACTGTTTATTTTGGAATAAAGTCATTCGAAAGTTAACCTTCAGTAAATGTCGAAGACTCAACCGTTAAATTGTTCCAGTTTCCTTTAAAGTGGAGTCGATTCTTGAAGTGGGTAATAAAGCCAGTGCCAGGCACGCACCAAATATTAATCACATTTTTCCTCATTGCTCTCTTGGAAACCACTCCTAAATTACTTGAGTACGTTTTATTCACTAGACGGTAATTTAAAATGTTAATACTCACTAGATTTGGAATGTCTATTATCACAAGTTTTATGATTATACGAATTAGTAAATATTTTTTTCTTGTATAATCTACTAGCGGGACCGGCGGACGTTGTCCCGCCCTGATAATAAAAAATTGTCACGGGACACCTGGCAGATGTGAAACATCGAAATTGTTGTGTATAAGGTATATGCCTAAAAAACGGATTACGACAGAAAGCCAGCTATTACATAATGAAAAGATAAAGTATTACAAATTTGTTCCATAAAATAATGACTGTTTATTTATTTTATTACATAAATATTCATTTTTATTAAATACAAAAATTCAACTAGACGCAGGCGCGGTGTTTTTGGCGGCATCTATCAAAGGGCGCTAGGTTGTCGGCGCGTGCCGTGTAACACGAGTATAACGAGTGGCCGACAAAACAATTTGAATCTTATATTTATACAGATAGGATGCAAATATTTTTGAGTATTTCGTCAATAGTGCAAAGTTCATGTTTTGCGTCGCCACGTCGCGCTAAGCCAAAATAAGGTTTACCCGCGCCTATAGATCTTTCACATCAAAAATCTTGTCAAATTCTATACCTAAACCTTCCTCATGAACCAATCTACTAGTGAAAACCGCATGAAAATCCGTTCAGTAGTTTTTAAGTTTATCGCGAACAGACAGACAGACGTGGCAGAGGACTTTGTTTTATAATAAGTAGTGATATGTAAATTTGCAGTAGGTTAAGAACATCTTCCTCCTCATTTTTTCAGACGATTTTCGTAATTCTGTTTTTCAAGTGAAATTTCTTATGGGAGGAATTTGCAATTCTGACCCATAACCAGTAGTCCGGTGAAGCTGTTAAGGCCTTGATGGCCATTAGCGAAGTCAGTTCGAAAAAAAAAAAAATTGTCGGGTACAGTGGGAGCAATGCCTCAGCGAACGAAGTTGACGTACGTAATTGTTTCTATTATCGAAATGGTGTCTTATGTCATCGCTCTTACGCTAACTCACCATTGGATGGCTCTGAACTACATCCACTTCTGTATCTTTCAACCGATCGACATGAAAATTCGTATATATCTTTCAATTACGTACCTACGTGCGTAAATCCCTCGGTAATAGTATTTTTTTCTGTATGACATTTATCGTATGTCCTTATGTGTACTCTTGACAACGGGTACACAAAATTTTATGATGATTGGTTGACTAGTTAAAGTATGACGCGTAACAAACAAACACACTCACTTTCGCATTTATAATATTAGTCGTATAGTTATTGAACGCGAACAAAGCTGTGAATGATTACTAGTTATATATAAATATTAAATTAATATACAACTGATTTATACCAAACCTCATACATCATTACATAGTATAAAACAAAGTCCCCTACCGTGTCTGTCTGTCTGTCTGTTCGCGATAAACTCAAAAACTACCGAATAGATTTTCATGAGGTTTTCACCAGTGGATAGGGTGATTCATGACGAACGTTTTAGTATATAATTTGTCAAGGATTTTTTCATAATCAGGGCGGGATAACGTCTGCCGGGCCCGCTAGTTACTGATATATCTACAGTATTTTTTACAGTTATCGCAAACTAAATAATTGCATTTCTTGTTTTCTGCATAGCAACTTTTTCAGCTAGCATTTTAATAAACATCGTAATTTTCAGAAACGAACTCTCATTTAATAATATCTAATATTTTAATTTCGTACTTTGGTTCTAGGAGCTAATTAGAACGTACTAAAACTCGTCAACCACTTTAAAAATGAAATCTTTTGAAATGACGCTGAAAGAGAATTAACAAACTAAAGAGCTCTTAAATTAATTGCACTTTTCTTTCGTACCTTTATTTTAGAAATGTATTATTAAACTTCGCTCACTTATCTTTATTTACAGTCTTTTTTATTCTGACCGATTATAGAAACAGTACAAACACACGCTTATTTTTTTAAGATGTCAAAAATTTTCTTGTATTAAAACACATATATTATAATGATATCGGTCTGCGGATGTGTGTGTATTATTCAAAAAGTACTAGATAGATTTTGATAATTTTAATTACTTTAAACAATTTATCTCTTTTTTGAAAATATCACGACATGTTCATTAAATATATCGTTAGTGAAGTGTTAAATAGCGGCGATTTTTATAAGCACTACGCGTTCAGTTTTTATTTTGCCCTAGAGAAGTCGGATAAGCAATGTTTTCCTTATATTTTTTTCTTTTTACATAAGATATATTGTTAAGATTATAAAAAACGAATTCGCGGAACAAAGAAATATTTACTTTTATATATATATATATATAAGACTTTTCAGTGATGTTTCAGGAAATAACAGTATAAAAACAAAGTATACTAAGATTTTGAAGCAACTGTTAACATTTATTATTCTACGTATATTAATACAACTAAAAGTTATAATGAAGATTATAATCCTACCTGAAATAATTGAAAGGATATCAAAGTTTATATATTATAGTGGACGCTACTTTGCACTTCCGCTTGGAATTGATTGAACACTACTACGTCTAAACGTGTTGCGCTCGCGTCTCGCATCGGAAAGTCAACATCGATCTGACGATGCTCCGTGATGGAGCGAAACACATTTAGACGTAGTAGTCTTCAATCAATTCCAAGCGGAAGTGCAAAGTAGCGTCCACTATAATATTTAATGATGGATTTCCGCAAAGTAGCGCCTTCTTCAATCAAATATCAAAGTTTATTTTCCATTTATACCATTCCCTTTTTATTACCACATGATTTAAAATAAAAAAGTAAAACTATTTCCTATAAACGTCTTTTCACAAAGATATAACACCATAGACTACACAGTGGTAAAGCACAGAGTTCTTCTCCCAGAAACAAATAAATTAAAATACGTTTACTTGAAAGGAAATGGTCAATTTTCTTTATATATATATCGGCGCAATGAACTCATATACCTTTAAAAATATTCATATCTACTCACACCGAATGGAAAATCATATAAGGCGTAGTACAAAAGGAGTGGAAAGGATTCTCGCTTAGATTGCTGGATAGTTCACATTTTTTTATACATAATTTATAAGTTTTTGCGTTTAACCACAACCTTACATTATGTTCATTTACGTTGTGATCCAGGATGGTAAACACGCTATACCTAGAGGGACTGGTTCTCAAGTGTAGATACAGGAACATACCCTTTTTTTATATCATTGGAGGCAAGCGAATAGGCGGGTCACCTGATGTTAAGTCATCACCGCCGTCCATAGACACTTGCAACGCCAGGGGAGTCGCAAGTGCGTTGCCAGCCTGTGCTTGGGGGAGGGGTGAATAGTGAAGGGCCTATTCCCCCTTCCGGGCTTCCGACGCTCTCATTGACCGAACGAAACGTAACAATGCAAGCACTATTACTTCACGTCGATGTTTCTGTGCGAGGGTGGTACTACCCCGAGCGAGCCTACCCATTCGTCCTGAAACCAGTAATAGCTTCAGTGTGGCTCTACCACCTAAAACCATAGGTGCTTGACAACAGATTCAACTTGAGGAGCTAGCCAGCCTAGATTAAAGTCCTATCACCATAGCATGGTTTCCTTACACTGGTTTTCTTCACTGAAAACTCTGCCACATTCCCAAGTACTTAAATGATAGCGTATCCTTCATTACAATATCGCCTTTGTAATCCTGACACTGATGACCTCACGCTTTCCATATCTTTTTTATGTCATAGCTGGCAAACGAACAGGTGGGTCACCTGATGTTAAGTGACCACCACCGTCCATAGACACTAACAACACCAGGGGAGACGAAAGTGCATTGCAAGCCTGTGGTTGGGGGATAGGGAGGGAGGGGGAGGAGAGGGGAGGTGGGCCTCCGGCACTCTCACTAACCTAACGAAACGCAACAATGCAAGCACTGTTACTTCACTTCGGTTTTTTATGAGATTTTATATATATATATATAGAAGACTAGATTTAATGACGCCTTAATATGGCAATACTTTTACATAACCTTTTCCTAATAACAAGTAACCCATGTCAATCCGCTACTGGACATATGTCTTGCCCAGGCTACCCCTCTGCACTCGACATTTAATCTTATTAATCTTAAAAGTTTCTTAAACTGGACCTAATTTTCTTTCTATGGAAAAATGTAATGTATCTTCAAACGGAAATCATACACGTTATTATAATCATTTATTGAAAAATTTACAAATTCAATAAAACGATAATAAACAGTTGCGTCTATTTCAATAAGACATCGCAAAAGGTGTTGAATAGGAATTTTTGTCAGACTCGAGGGTGTGATGCTTTTATACGAAACTTTGCCGTTGGCTCGCTTGTTTGAGAGATATGAAATTTTTGCTGAATCTTGCCTCTCAACGGATTTCCGACCTGATACCGCGTTTCAAGTCGTGTTAGATCAGTCTTTCTCAAAGTGGGCGATAACGCCCCCTTGGGGGCGTTTGAAACCTAGAGGGGGGCGTTAAGGGGCTCAGAAAAAATGGGGGGCGTTGATGTGGGTTAGAGGGGCGATGTATAATTTTTAATTTCATTTACTTTATATAGTATTTTAAATTTCACTAAAATTAAAACCCACCTACTACACAATAACGAATAATTAGTTTATATTTCTACCCTGTATGATATTATAAAAACTTAAAATACTTAACATAGATCTCGTAGGATAGCCCGCACACCGTACGCAATCAAGTTGTAACAAGTTTCTGCGGATCCGGTAGAAATCGGCTGGTTCATCGATACTTGCTCAGTACGGTTGAGCGTCGAAAGAGATAAACGAGTTTGTGCGTGTTTGTTTTATTCCTGTCGTTACTTGCTGTATTTAAATCCTATTTAAAAGCTCGTAACTTTTCTTATATTTTGATTTGTGGTTTCGCGCGCTATCTTTAAACAAGTATTTAAGTTCAACACTTTATTTACATATTTTTGAAAACAAAGCCATGTCGGAAGCAAAAAAGATGAAACGGTAATACAGTGTAAAATATATCAAATATGAATTCATAGAAAATTCGACAAACCCATCTTTGCCTTTGTACCTTCTTTGTTCAAAAACATCTTCAAACGAAGCGATGAAGCCTTCAAGATCATTTGAATAAAATGCATCCGGATAAGAAGGACAAAAATGTAGCCCATTTTCAATATCTGGAAAAGAAGCATAATGCTCAGCCAAGTGTATCGAAACTTTTTTCGATGGCTGCTAAGCAAGACGATGACGGACTTCGAGCTTCATACAATATCTCTCTGTTAATTGCTCAAATAGGTAAACCACACACCATCGGAGAAACGTTAATTTTGCCGGCGATAAAAGAAGTTATAACTACTGTGCTCCATAAACCGGCGGCAGATTATAATTCGAAAAATTCCTTTGAGCAATAGTTCTGTCCAAAGACGAATTGATGAAATGGCTGAAAACATTGAAGAGTCATTGTGCAATCATCTGAAGACTAGTAAATTTTCAATTCAGGTGGATGAGTCCACTTTACCAACTAATGAAGCATTGTTGTTGTCTTACGTGAGATTTATTAAAGATGAAAAAATATGTGAAGAACTTTTATTTGCTAGAAATTTAGAAACAGACATGAAAGGAGAAACCGTATTTAAAACACTGGAAAAGTTATGTGATAAAAAGGAATTCCGTTGAAGAATATTATATCAGCTGCTACAGATGGTGCTCCAGCTATGACGGGGTGTCAAAAAGGCTTCATATCGTACTTAAAAAACAAAATTCCTGATGTGCTTGCTGTAAATTGCGTTATACATCGACAGCATTTAGTTGCTAGAAATTTAAGTGAACGACTATTTCAATCATTGCAACATGTCATCAGAGCAGTCAATAAAATCCGAAACAACTCTTTAAATGGTAGATTATTTAATCAACTTTGTGTTAATAATGATGAAGATTTCAACAGATTGATCTTTCACACAGAAGTACGTTGGCTATCAAAAGGAAATTGTCTGACTCGTTTTTACAATCTGTTTGACTCTGTCATAGAGTTCTTGGAAAACAAAAACACAGAATTGCGCGAAGACCTCATCACATCAAAGAACGATATTGCATACCTGACAGACCTTTATACATTGCTTAATGATATGAATCTCCAACTTCAAGGCGGTGACTTGAACTTAATAAAAACAAAAAATATCGCTGCTTTCGTAGCCAAGCTGCTCTTACACAAAAAGAATATCGGCAGACGTGAGTTCCATAAGTTTCCCAATTTATCAGTATCCTGCAACAACGACGACTTGCTCGTCTACTGCCAACATTTGAAAAATCTTCACAGTGATTTCATTGAAAGATTCCAGGACATTTTGAAATTGGAAATACCAGACTAGGTGTTAGATCCTTTTTCAAATGTCAACATAGCAATATCACCCCAGTTAGAAGAAGAACTTATAGAACTGACAACGAACGAGGAAATAAAAATCAAATACAAAAATGGCTACCAACAATTTTGGCTACAAAAGTCAATTCCGCAGTTGTGCCCTGGATTGTGGTCTATCGTTGAACGATTTTTGATAGCATTCCCATCGTCATATTTGTGTGAACGTGGATTTAGCGCTGTGACAACGCTGCTTACTAAAAAGAGAAATCATTTGCAAGTTACCAAACGCGGCGACTTACGACTGTTTTTGAGTAAAATCGAACCTGATATCAACTAACTTATTAAATATCATCAAATTCATCCATCTCATTAGATTAGTATAAAAACGAAAACTGGTTACATATTTATATTGTTTCTTTTAATTTGATTAAAATATATTATTAATATTATAAAGTTGGGTTTTACTTGCTCTCACTGATAAAAAATTCTAGTTTAGAATGTAAGTTTAAACATCAGAACCGACTAATATAACTAAATTAATTAAAGTAATGAAATTGTGGTTTTTAAGTTTTCGGGGTGTATAAAAAATGGGTGGCGCTGAAAAATAATTGATTTTCAAAGGGGCGGTAAAAGAAATAAGTTTGATAATCACTGTGTTAGATAAACGTTGATTGACTACTACACATATGTATATTATAAAATACTCGGTGGCAGTTTGATGTAATATTATTATAATCTTTATAACTACAAAAGAATGTATTAACTTGTTATGGCGAAGTTTATAGCTTCATTATTTTATTATACATTTCGTTTAATCTAGCTTTTATATTATTTTATTTTATTTATAGGGTATGAACTTTGCTTGTAGCAAATATTATGTTTTTTTTATGTCATAGCAGGCAAACGAACATGTGGGTCACCTGATGTTAAGTGATCACCACCGTCCATAGACACAAAAACACCAGGGTTGTCGAAAGTGCGTTGTCAGTCTGTGTTTGGGGCAAAGGGAGAGAGGGGGGAGAGGAGAGGGGAGGTGGGCCCCCGGCGCTCTTACTGACCTAACGAAACGCAACAATGCAAGCACTGTTACTTCACGTCGGTTTTCTATGAGAGAGTGGTACTACAAATAAATAATTAGTCTCACTGGTACTTACGTATTAAACGCACCGTGCTCGCCACCGCTCCCGCGACCGATTCGCGTTATCTTTCTTCGCAAGTCTAACCTAACCAAGCGAGACGAACTGTTTTGTTTTAACTTAAAAATCATCAAGTTGCTAATATACAGAATTACCAATGATTGTTCGGAGGTGAAATAACCTCAAAACGGCACCGCAGTGCGCTCGCCGACTGCTACCGCGGTCTCTATATTGTTCTCTAGGCAAACCTACATGAACAAAAGCGAATACACGGGCAAAAGCTAGTTTCAAATATTCACAGATACTTAGAAGTAATTTAAAGAACTATTCACGTTTAATTTCAAAATTGTAAAAGTATAAATACGTATAAAACGTATTAACAAGTGCGAAAATATGTTTAGGTACAAGAATGTAAAAAAAAATCGGCATATCTAGTAAACTTTTTAGAGACCATATTATAAACGAAAGTTTTGATTTTTTTTGTAAAATTATTTTAAAGTACATAAATTACTTTCATAAGAACCATTCTAAAACGTAAAGTGCAATATTATACCTATTTATACAAGAGTGGTAATTTAATATGTTCCCTATAGGTATATAATACTCCACTAAAAAACCACCCTATCGCTTCTAAGTACATCAGCCATACTATGAAAATGTTAAGCCTCTCTATATTTAATACTAATAAGAAACTCGGTTAATAAAACCGTAACACAAGATGTTCTTACCTTTAATTATATTTCTTGTATCACTAGCGACTAATGCATTAGTTGGAAATTAATTTCTCGAAAGCCCGAGGCTTGTTATTAAGTTGGAGATCACGATGAAGCAAGTTTACAGAAAGGCTTCGTTTAATAAACTGCTAGTAGATAGACTCACGCGAAAATTGGAAACACTTGCCTTGGATGGATCGCTAATTTAATTTTAATTATAGCTCTGTATTCCGCTGTTTGTGAATCGAGAAGTAAATACGTAATTGCGTTCAATATTTTGTTTCACGTCTTTACGGTGATTAGAATGTTGTTTATATAGACGAAATGTTCCGGGGAATAAATAAAACGGATATAATTTCAAAATATCCAGTTGTGTCTGTTGTTCGATTGACATTATATTATATAGCCATTATTAACCTGTAATAGAATTATCTAGACCAGGGGCTCCCAAACGTTTTCAAAGCGCGGCACACTGTCGAGTTTGGTATTATGGTCGCGGCGCCCTAACCTAACAATCTAGTCGGTATACAAGCGATAGAAATATGTACAATGATAATAACTAGATAGGTACAAATATTAAAATATCCATAATGTGGGTCAGCGTATGCTGGGAATTTAATGGTTTATGTTGTACCCTGTCAAGAAATAAGTTAAGCTACTGAAAAAAGGTTAGAGTAGTGCCTCACGACGCCCCCTTCTCTTTGTACGGTGCACCAGGGCATCGCTGCGCACACTTTAAGAACCTCTGATCTAGACTTTTGTCTAGGTGAATCGCATACTAGAATATTCGATCGTTTCAACCGCAGTTATGTAGGTATAGAGGATCCGAGGCTGCTATATTTTTCATAAATCTCTATAACACTTTTAATACAAATTTAAAATACTACTTTACTTAACTTAAAAATACAGTAAATCATTAACCACTGGGCTTAAAAAGTTTAGCTTACATTTTTTTCATCCATAAAGTTATTGCGAGATAAAATACACGAACTCTCTAATTTCATATGAAATAAATAATCGTATAAACATAGTTTTAAAATTAACTTAAACACAAGATTAAAATATTACAGAAAATTGTATATTACATATTTAAAAACATTAGAGCTTCGCGAATGTTTGTCCTACAAATGTTTGACTTAGCTGGCATACGAAGCAGGTCATGCGGGCACTGTCGTTCAAACGCTATCGTTGTGTACACTAATTTTATATTACACAAGCTTTTATAAAGATTATTCAAAACCTGTAAATTGAATCGTGTACTTAGAGTTAATTAACTATAATTTTAAAACGTTTATACGTCTTAAAAAATACACGTGAACCCACGATAATTTTTCAATAAGTATATCAAACACAATTGATGGAACATTTTAAATAATTTACTACCAATCTGTAGGTATATCAATCAATGTGAAGTTTTCTTTCTGTGTCTAAATGATTTATCCTGTTTGGACGCTAATTTACAGGCAGATAGAAAACTTTTTAGCCAAAACAAACTATCCCATTTTGATCTTTCTTAATTTTTTAGGCTACACATTATCATTTCCCATAGGAATTAAGCAGTAGTTATGAAATTATCAAAGGTAAATTAATATCGATAAAAGAATTATAAGGTTTAACTTGTAATGAGAAAATTTAATTAAAGAAGGCTAACGATTAATCCATATGAAATACGTATTTCCAATTAGGTAAACCATAAATCCTTTTTTTAACTAATTAATAGGTTTTAGCGCTTGGTTATAATCTCGCCTGATGTTAAACGGTAATGTGATGTAAGATTGTAAACACGCTCGAATTAGAAAAGATCTGGCTGTCAAGTTCCGCTGCCAAAACACTCCTACAGGTGTTTGGCGACAGATTTTGAAAATGAGGGTGGAAGCTAACGAGGCTTAAGAAAAGTGCTACCACCATGTTGTGCTTTTGCTACCACGATTTTTTCTTCAACGAAAGCTTCGGCCTCTTTAGATACGAACTTACGTCGATCAACGCGATGTCTGAACATGTTATATGTAATACCACCATCGGTTTTAGAATGTTAAATATAATAGTGGACGTTACTTTGCATTTCCGCCTGGAATTGATTGGAAGCTGTCACGTCTTACTGCAACAAAAAACGTTTGATTTTATTTATGCAAGGTGTACCTGAAAAAGTTACATCTGAAACTGTAATACACCCTCTCACAGAAAACCGATGTGAAATAATGGTGCTTGCAATGTTGCGTTTCGTTCGGTGAGTGAGAGCGCCGGAGGCCTAACTTCTCTCCCCTCTCCCCTCCCTCCTTCCCCTTTCTCTCTAAACACAGACTGGCAACGCACTTGTGACGCCCATAGTGTTGCTAATGTCTATAGACGGCGGTTATAACTTAACAGGTGACCTGCTTCGTTTGCCGGCTATAATATAAAATAAAAAAAAATGTAATAGAGAGAGAACTAAATATTAGTAACTAAAACAACAAAAAGAATTAAAAAGGCGTTCCTTGGCTGACGATTAAACCTGATGGCGATTGACACTTTAAGTATGTAGCTGTAAATAAAAAAAAAATATTAAAATATTTCGCAGATTAACGTGTAATAACCGCAATCGATTACACGTATTTCGCTTCTTCACGGAGCATTTTCAGACCGATGTCACTCACGTAACGCTTTCTTCAATCAAATATAGTTTTAAAATGTATTGAAATTTGTGTGAGTGAGAGATAAGAAAGCGTTTATGTTAGTTTATCGATATCATTAGTTAAGATTATTAAAGTGAAACTTTTATTACATCGTCTCAAACTTTTTCGTCTGTGTGTTGCATGTCGCGTGATGGTCCGCCGCGGAGTAGGGATAAAGTGAAAGGCGCTCGTCAAAGCAGCCAGGATCAATATGGCGGCGCCTATATTTCGCAGCAGCTGACCGTGTAGTGTATAGACTATTATTAGTTTAATGTCTATAGTGTGAAAAAAAGTTTCACTTTTACCGTGGTTTCATAAAATCACACAATGCTTTTTTTTGTACATAAATTCTGTAGATTCAACAAACAAACAAACAACGTATTAAAAATATTATTATAAGCTTTAAACTCTATTTACAATGATGGACGATTCATTAGGAACGTCGCCTTTAATTTTGCATCTGGCAACACTTAATTTTTTTCTATTTATACCTGGCAACATTTTTTTTCTAGAGTTAGTAGGCAAAAGTCGCATATATTTCTAGAAAAAACTTTTTAATTCATTATATTCAAGTACCTCTATATTTTATTAAGTTTGCTTATAGATGCCCTTTTCAATATACCTGAATAAATTCATTCGTTAATGAATCTCGACAGACTTTCAAAGGTTATTCGTAAATTCTATTACTTAAATTAAATTTTAGCCTTTCAAATTGTAATATAAAGTTTTATTTATTATATTAGTAATTAAGACGGTATTAAGTAAGTTGTTTACGGGTTTTAATAAGAGAAACATGTAATATTATAGTTTTAAATCTATGTTATGTACATAGATTTTTCGAAGAAATTAGTCTACGAATATAAAATATATGTTCACCGTTTTCAGATTTTATTTATATAGTCATAATTATTTATTCAATATAAGATTGTTACAACCATTGGAAAACAATTATTTTTTATGTAATAGGAGGCAAACGAACAGATGGGTCACTTGATGTTAAGTGATCACCACCGTCCATAGACACTAGCAGCAACACCAGGGGAGTCGCAAATGCGTTGCCAGCCTGTGTTTGGGGGAAGATGGGGATGGAGAGGGGGGAGGCGGAGGGGGGGGGAGTGGTCCTCCGGCGCTCTCACTGACCGAACGAAACGCAACAATGCAAACACTGCTACTTCACGTCGGTTTTCTGTGAGAGGGTGGTACTATCCTGGGCGAGCCGACCCATTCATGCTGAAACCAACAATAGCTTCAGCGTGGCTCTACCACCTACAAAATAAATACCGTTCGGAAGCAAGTTATTTTGTACTCGCAAAGACAAAATTGAAATTGACTCTATCACACAATTGCACGTACATCTTATAATGCTGTAGTCGCAGTCCACCTTAAGATTTTTCCCATGTCGTGAATAGAACTCTACTCCGTACAACTTTGAGGGTGGAAAACTCTGGAAGGCTGACGTTATTACTCGAACAATCCGACAGAGTTCGAAACGGAGATGCAATCCCACGATTTTTGGTTCCACGGTCGGTGACTCATTCTTTGTTTATTTATGACAAGTTTGCATACAGGCTGTAACAACATTTCAAATGTAGTGAGAAGTATAATTATATAATAAAAAGTAGATTTTCTATATCTTTATATATAAATTTCTTCTGTGCGTGTATATGTCACTGAACTCCTCCTAAACGGCTGGACCGATTTTGATGAAATTTTGTGCGTGTGTTCCAGTGGATCCGAGGATGGTTTAGATTCACAATTGGATCCGGTAGGTGGCGCTGCGGTTGAATATTAGATTTGTTTTTTAAATTATCAAGGTAGGACAACGTCCTCCCGGCCCGTTAGTGTATAAGTATGTATAAATGGATGTAAGTATAGATATCAATAAACTTCAACACCGTTTGAGCGACCAAGATGAGAATTAGCGCACGTAAGTGTTTTTTATAATATCTTTTACACTAACGCGCTTTTACTTTTTATTGTTATTAAATTAAATTAATTGTTTTCTTGTCAAAATCGCAAGCGGAGCGGTTTTTCTATAATATACAGAAATACACAAAATAATCCAATCAGAACGCAATAATTAACTTAATCCATTTGGCTTTTATACAAAGTTTAAAGAAATAGCTTTTACGCACCGCTTTGATCGCGTTGATATAAATTTAGACCTATTCCTCGAGTAACTGTACTTTATTTCAGCATAAAAGGTACGATTTCCTTGTCTGTACCCTTTACAGCGTATATGCAAAAATTCTATGATAAACGGTTACTTAGTTACGGTGTAAAAGTGTAATAGATAAACAAACATATTCATTTACATTTATAATATTAGATAGGATGAAAATATAGTTCCTCTGCATATCTGGCAATGTGTATGCAATATTTCATGTTTATCGGTCGATTAGTTTAGGCGTGAACGCGTAACAAACAAACTCATTTTCGGATTTATAATATTACTAGCGGGCCCGGCAGACGTTGTCCCGCCCTGATAATAAAAAAACGAAGACTAATTATTAACTAATTATATATCTAAACCTTTCTCGTGAATCATTACATCAACTGGTGAAAATCACACGAAAATCAGTGCAGTAGTTTTTGAGCTTATCGCGAACAGATAGACGTAGCAGAGGATTTTGTTTTATAATGTAGTGACTTGGGATAAGGTTTCAACCTATCATAAAATCTTTTTTTCAATTTTATACTATCATATTCAGAAATATTATCTAATAATTTTATCACAAACATAAACGTTTCGTTCGCCTTTATCGGCATTGAAAACCCCACGACGTGTCTTTGTCACACTATACGGGCTGTCGTAATCTCGACGCACGCGAATGGAGCGGATACGCCATGAAAGGGACTGAAATAAAAATGCTCAGGCATTTTTAACCCATGCTCGTGATGCGGCTATGATGTTTACTCTTCCTAAAAGCCTCACATTCACTTCGAACCCGTTAACATGAATATACGTACCTGTGTATTGGTGTACGGATTTTTTATGTAAAAGCGAGACGATATCAATGGGTGAGTTTTAGGGCATAAATTTCAATATGAAATTAATGATACACAGGAATTCGTATAGCTTCCTACACCCCGTGCCATAGATATTTATATCTATTATATGTTTTTCTATTCTTATCCTTGCTAATGTTATAAATGCGAAAGTGAGTTTGTTTGTTTGTTATGTTTTCATGGAATTGTTATGTATGTAATCACCTGATGTTAAGTGATCACCACCGTCCGTAGACACTTCCAACACCAGGGGAGTCTGGCGAGTATTTTAATTAATTATATATATTTTTTATTTACAGCTAAGTACATACTAAAAGTGTCAATCGCCATCAGGTTTAATCGTCAGCCATGGAACGCATTTTTAATTCTTTTTGTTGTTTTAGTTACTAATATTTTGCTCTCTCTCTATTGCATTTTTTTTATTTTATATTATAGCCGGGAAATGAAGCAGGTTACCTGATGTTAAGTGATCACCACCATCCGTAGACACTTGCAACACCAGGGGAGTCGCAAGTGCGTTGCCAGCCTGTGTTTGGGGAGAGGGGTGGCTAGCGGAGAGGGGGAGGCCTTCCGGCGCTCTCACTGACCGAACGAAACGTAACAATGGCAAGCACTGTTCTTTCACGTCGGTTTTCTGTGAGAAAGGTGCGAGAAAGGAGAAAGGTGGTGCTGCCCCGGGTGTGCTGACCCATTCATGCTGAAACCAGTAATAACCTATAAAATTAACCTGACGAATTATTGAATCTCAAAAGTATTGCGAAACCATCGTTATATAAAAGATATTTATAGAAGCTAACAGTTACCTATTTATAAGTGCTATCGTACCATTATTTTATTTATAAAACAAGCGTAACAAATATCACAACGTTACTTATGATAAACGATTAATATTTTTTGTTCAAATTTGGTTCCAGTATATTTCTTATAACTCAAGCATCCATTAATAATTGTTGCGGACAGTGAGTCATGTGTACATCATTTAATGTTATTTGATGGTTGTAAGTTAGATTACAGGTTATAATAAATCATATTGTATTTATTACATATAAATTTTATGAAAAAGAACATTGATGTCGCTAGGAACAGATGCGGCAAAAATATACGGTTCGTGCTACATGGGATACAAAAAAAATATAGCCGAGCGCCTATACGAAGGAATTCGTACCTACAACGTGGAACAGACCAAATGTTTTTTTAGAAAAAAAGTGTGTGTGTAATTATGTACACGCGTTAGAAGTTATACTTCTTTGGCGTAACAGGATAAAAATCTTTTCAAAAATTTTATCTTTCGCCTTATTCTACGTTTGTAGAAAAAACGACACTAACAATAGAAAAAAGGTATTTAATACACTGAAAGTTTTAATGCAAAGAAATACAAACAACAAATACAAGGAAACAAAATATTGACTATAGCTAACTTCAGGGTGTCGGTTTTTCGTGATGGTGTGCGCGCACATCGTAAAAATTTACTCTCATCAATTTTCCCTAACGCGCCAAAAGAAGTATAACTTCAAAAACGTATACTGAGAAATGCATCTCGAGAGGTCTCGGTTCTGCCGATGCAGAACACATATACTGTATATAGAATGTACGTCACATACGCAGAGCATAGAACACGCTCATTGATAGCGTTGAACGGACTCTTAAAAATAGTCACAGAGAGATCAATAGAAACAGTCACACGAGAGAGATTAACAGAAACAATCACACAGCAGAGTGCGAGAGGACGGTTCGAGAAAGAAGATAATTAACATCAACAGCAATTAATCTACGACAAGCTACAGATAAAGAATCTACGGGTATCGAGTCTTTGAGCCAGCGAGCCAATAGTCAAAGAGCCACATACGATCAAATTGTATTATATAAAACTGTATTATACAATAGAAGAAGTTTATGAAATGGTTTTTAAAATGCTTTAAAAACAACTAAATTATTCGCAATACTAGTGATAATTCACCGAAAAATATCTGAAAGCGTGCCTAACTTCAAACAAACTTTCTATCTTCTTCTAACACTCTAGAAACTTATTCAGCGTACGTTAACTTCTGAGACGACGAAACTCAATGTTTGCTTAAAATTGTTAAAACTTCTTGTTATGAAGTTAATACAGATACACGAGCCGGGGCTCGATTTACTTACATACTTGTATATTATACGTCGTAAACTGTATCGGGTTATCTAAATAAACGCTAATGTTTATTGTTAACCACTTTAGTATAACGTTTAATAGGTATTACAGAAAGTTATTGAAATTTGGTCTGTATCTATACCCATATTATAAAGCTGGAGGATTTGTTTGTTTGGTTGAACGCGCTAATCTCAGGAACTACTGGTCCGATTTGAAAAATTCTTTCAGTATTAGATAGCTCATTTGTCAAGGAAGGCTATAGACTATATGTCATCACGCTAAGACCAACAGTTTCATAATTTCATAATCGTTTTGATTTTTTTTAGAGCTTCCTTTGCGTTTTAGCGTTATCCTAAAGTAACTTTTCCCCGCGGACGAAGTCGCGGGAACAGCTAGTTTGAGATAAAACAATCATAATATATCAGATCACAATCACCTAAACGCGTGTAAATTCAAACTATAGGTAGACAGTTGCCCTCGTGTTTCTGATAAACCAGCCTTTACTCACGGTTACGTTCGCGTTAATGCAGATTTGAGCGATATCTCGTAAACAGTACTTTTGTCTAGAAGAAAGACACTATGTCCTTCTCTGTATCTCTCACAACTTGTACACAAAATTTAATGATAGTCGGTTTAGTAGTTAAGGTAATAGCGTAACAAACATACAAATAAGCTCATATTCGCATTTATTATTAGTAAATATATTACTGACTTAGATCTTTGTAAGGTTATAATTATTACACAATTTTTTTTTTGAGTACTGTATTCTTAAAAACAGTAATGCGCGGAAGTCATTTAATTTATGAAATTAAATGATTATTATTATTTTTTTAATTTATTTTTAAATTTACACTATTAAATTATTTTAATAGATTTATAATATACGCAGCAGAGTAAGACAGCAAATTTCTGCTATGCTACTATATATTCATTGGTTGTATGTGAGATTAAAGATGAGGAGAATAATTTCAACATCACAATATATCTAGTCGATGATCTTGCTTATAGGACATAAGCGGTATCATAATGCAATCAAACTAACTTCCTATTCTGCAAGGTATTAAAATAACTTCTTACTACAGATAGCCCACAGTGGAAGCACCAATGTCCTAGTTCAAAGGGTGGTCAACATGCACTGTCACACGACGCGTTCCCATTAATTCCTCAAGAGTGCAGTATTTTAAGGTTCATCATATAATGATATAGTCTAGAATGACCGCTTAATATGAAGTGGGACATAATTTTCATACAAGACAAAACAGATAAAACATGGGTAGGTATTGTGTCGCTAGACAATCATACATCGGGTGTACCTCTCGCTATATTGGCAAACTTAAACGTGTTGCGTACCAACGGATCAACCAGTGTGTATCCAATAACTGAAAGAGTTGTTTCAACATTGACTTGGTTTGGTCTGTCATGTTTCGTGAATAGCCACTGTATATACAGCTGCTGATTGGAAGGTCTGCATTTCAAAGATGACTAATTGTTGATCTTTAGATAATCACCATCGTTTTTGGATTGTTCTTGAGGTAGATACCATCCGTGTTATTACAAAAAAGTTAAATACGTATTGAATTCTTGCTTTAAAAAGGTTTGGATACCTACGTATTAAATGCACCGTGCTTGCCGACGGCTGCCGCGGCGAGATCATGTTATTCTTTTTCGCATAGTCTAACCTTTTTTTTTAACGTGGAGAGTAAATCCATCATGGACTGTCAGGCCCCCGGGGGAGGGCCTGAGCTGAGTCGACCGCCACCTGCGTGCACGGACGCAGCTGCCGGTGGCTTTCGGCGACTTAAACCGACTAAAACTCCACGACAACCTACACCACACTATGGGGGGGGGGGTTCAGCGAGCGCGGTGCATTTAATACGTAAGTATCCAAACTTTTTTAAAGCAAGTATTCAATACGTATTTAACATTTTTGTAATAAAACCCCAAATGCTTAAAACAAAAATACACAGCTCAGGCAATTTACAATTTGAGGTATCACTGATACTTAAAGGCTAGGTTTCAAGAATACAGTATCTTATCTCTGCACTTCCAATAAATTATTCATAATTTAATGTATGTCGTCAAAAACTTAAAATAGATAGATTTAATAAAAAGCCGGCATGATTTACATACTAAAAACGGTGAAAAACTGGTCATTCCATGTCTCAGGCTCAGTAAGATCAGTAACATTTTTTTAAGGCAATGTGTTACATTTTACAATACGTATAGTTTATATATACGCATAGTTAGTTCAAGCATCATCTCAAGCGGGTTTTGAAGTCAAAATTCTATTATAGGGTGGATTAGTATATGAACAAATGTTGGAAACGTACGAAGCGATGTCTGGAAATAACATTCCTCTTTGTGCATTCTGGTAGGGGGTAGAGCCACGCTGAAGCTATTACTGGTTTCAGCATGAATGGGTCGGCTCACTCGGGGTAGTACCACCCTCTCACAGAAAACCTACGTGAAGTAACAGTGCTTGCTTTGTTGCGTTTCGTTCGGTCAGTGAGAGCGCCGTAGGCCCAACTCCCTTCCCCTTCCTCCTTTCCTTTCTCCCTTCCCTTCCTCCCTCCTTCAATACAGGCTGGCAACACACTTGCGATTCCCCTGATGTTGCAAGTGTCTATGGACGGTGATGATCACTTAACATCAGATGATCCAACAGTCCATTTGCCTCCTATGACATAAAAATAAAATTCTTTAAAAACTATACCGATCGAGTTTTTTGCCAATTGTTCTCGGTAACAGAGTTATTTTAGTTTTGACGTAAATAAAAGCGTAGTCCGGTGAAGCGGTTAAGACCTTGCCAAGTCAATAGCGTAGTCAGTTCGAAAAAAAAAGTGTATAAACGTCTTCTCAGAATATATAATTAAGTTAAACTAAATAATTAATTTAATTTGCATATTACTACCTAGCTTATTTTATAAACATACAAAAGTAAAAGGCACCTAAAGTATAAAATATTAAACTTTTGCAACGGAGCGAGTCAAACTTCTGGTCCACAGTGCTCTCAAAGCGCAACGTTAAACATTCAATATAACCAAGAATTGCAGCTGGTTCGGGCACCATTGAAATAGTTCTATAGTAAAAAGAAGCAATTTATAACTATAAGGAATGAATCGATGCCTGCCGCAGACAGCCGTTTTCCACACTCACCGTGGAGTCTCAACGGCATTTCGCAGACAGTTATTACTCCGGTTTGCATAAAGACCGATAATTAAAAACCTGAATCTTGTTATAAGGTAATTAAATGATAATTGAGATTGTTTGGAACAATAACGTTATTAATTTCTTTGGTATTACCACTTTGTCTTGACATACTTATTTTTTTTAGGTTAAATAACATGGTAGGATGTAGGAAGATCTGCTACATACATTAATAATTAATAGCATATTAAACAAAATAATTGTTTTTTAGTCCAATATTTTATTTAGGTCAACTAAAAAAGTGAAGGATTCTTTATTGCTTCTTCGAATTCTTTATTGACAGTAAATAAAAAACATCTGGAACAATCTGAAATTCTTTACAGACATCTTCGTCAGTAATAGTAACATAGTATAGTCGACGCATTATGAACTGAGGCTTCGGGTCATAAATCATATTTATCTGTCTGTCTCGCTCGCACTTACAGGTCTTATGGAGAGGTGTAGTGATGTGCGTAAGAATTGTTGAGGTGCATATCGATAACGGGATAGGTACGATCGATATGGTAAGTATTAATAGGAATAATTTTTCGCTATCTGAAAATAAAAGTTTTTAATTTCTAAGATAAAATGTTTATTTCGACGTAATCATAGAGAAACTGTATAGGTAGAACAGGAACACGTTGTGAATTACAGCCCGAGCTTTAGCGTTGACGTCACCATTTAATTTCTTCAAATTAAATTCTCCGTTGTGCGTATTGCGTAAAGAAGCATAAGTAATGTAATGAGTGTCATAACAAAAAATCTTATATTTATAGAGAAAACCAACCCTTACGCGTAACGACCAATCAGGAATCAGAGTACTAATGAGGGTCACGATGACGCATCGACCCCACGTGTGCAGGTAACTAAGTATCGATAACGGGTTGCGTTGCGTGCACATTCCTACTGTCAGTGACATTTATTGCCCGACGACTCAGTTTAAAATGCGTCAACTATAGTAACAGATAAGATAGCATGGTGACGCATCGTTGCATGAAACACACACATATTGAAACCACAACGCTCTGAGCGTGGTAAATTTGTAAAATTTAATTGCTGTCTAGAGATACCTACCCCTTGTCTTTTAAAGATGTAACATATGTGTTGTAAAGATGTAACGAGAAGATCAGTAACAGTTAATTTCTAGATATTGAAGCAAATAAATACAATGAGCCACAAAAAGAACAAATCTATAATCACAGATTAATGTTAGGTGTAAGTAAAACTACAGAACATATACTGATGAAAAACTTCTTCTCCACTTCGAAATCAAATATTTCTTTATCTTATTTTAATAGTAGATTTATATTTACCAGCTTTAAATAACTTAGCCACTATTCCAAATTTAGTTTTCATTTATAATTTTAGTACAGACTAACAAGGTACAACTCGTAAATAAAGCTGTATAAACTCTATCGGTGTAATGTGCTATTCATCTTGGACGGTTGCCATTTTGTTTTGAAAAATTAGAGAGGCTAGAGCCGAAACGACAGTCCTTGGTCCCGAGCCAAGAACCGCAACTGTTCGACACTTTGACTGGGTACCGCCGATAAAGTTCTCGCATGTTGTAAATGAAATTTCAATAAAATTGTACAGTATTTGTTTGATTAAGTTTTTGCACAGATACAGACACTGAAGGACGCATTTACTCCATACACAATACTATCAAGTTTCTAACTATCATAAATATTGTTTGCATCATACTATATAGATCGTAATTCTAAAGAAATCTAAGCTTTTGGCGAATGATCAGAACTTGGTCATTTACAAATTCTCGCTTCGCTCGTTACAACCCTTAAGTTCGGAATCTGTCTCCAATTATATATGTGTAAATTTAGCCCTCATTATAGTCTTATCGTTATTTCGATCATATTATACTGTTCCATAAAATTATCTATATCCTGTTATTTATACAAATAATATCATACAGGTATTCCTTTGTGCGCGTAGCACGCAAAAATTACTGCATAGATTTCGATCAAGTTTTTTAGTTTTATGTCTAAGACATTTGATTCTGATTTAAAAAATACTACGATATCTTCATTTAACATAAGGTTATTAAAGAACCTACGACTTTCATACGTGCCTATGTACTGTGCGGTCAGTGATGTGAGTTGTCTTGCCGTGGAACGTGGGCAAGCGATGTTGCGTGCATGTACAGGAGAGAGGAAGTAAACGGATAACATTGTTGACAAACAAATTTTGTAAGTGAAGTATATTTTACAGCCAATTTTCTAATATCTTTACCTCTGAACAGAAGATATATTATATTGTTAGGTTATAAACAACGCCGACGAAGTCGCGTGTATCAGCTAGTAGCTTAATAAAAATATATTATTACCCTAAGGTTTCTCGTATTATTTTCTCGTACTATGTACGATACATCTATCAGTGTATACTTCATGTAATATATAACACAACATATATATTTGACACTAGCTGTAAAATAAACTAAATTACTTGTTATGATGTCCGCTATCTGTCGGTGAAAGTCCCGTGAAAATCGGTCCAACCGTTTTGGAGATAACATTGCAGATGAAGTCGCGGTTAAAAGCTAGTCTAATTTAGAGTAGCCTAAGTAACCCGCTGTAATTTCAGCTATCTACCAGCGAAATTCCTGACAAAATCGGTCCAGCGGTTTTGGAGATTACCCGGAACAAACAGACAGACACAAAAATTTTAAAAATTGCATATTTGTTATCAGAAACGTGTATACTTTCATACCCAATCATTTTTTTATCTTATTTTGATATTACATACAGACACTTCATTTTTATTATATGTATAGATATATAACATTACATAATTTAACATAACATAAGAATTTAATTAACACAGAAAACAAAACCGAACCTGTAAATGTTACATTCTTACCTGTAGTTCTCAATAAAGCGATATTTGCAAAGTGTAGTAATAACGAACAAATACGTAACGTTTATTGAACGAAAACAAACTAACAACAAAATAAATCAGTAAGATAAAAATAATGAAGTAACTATATAGTATTTATAAGTAATTAGCGGGCCCGGCAGACGTTGTCCCGCCCTGATTATAAAAAAATCCTGGACAAATTATATACCAAGACGTTCCTCGTGAATCACTTTATCCACTGGAGAAACCGCATAAAGATCCGTTCAGTAGTTTTCGAGTTTATCGCGAACAGACAGACAGACAGACAGACGCGGTAGGAGACTTTGTTTTATACTATGTAATGATCTTGTATGGCAATAATAAGGTGACTGAGAAATTATCCGACCGCTAGGTCTTGGATTACGTCACACGCCCGTCGTAAAGACTCCAAACGCGCAAATATGTAGACCCTACTGAAACCGGTGGAATGTATAAATGTAAACATTTTTTCCAAAATTATCATTACTGTTTGGGATTTCGAATGAAACACCAGTTGATTGCACAGAATATAAGTTTATTTCACACACTTAATATTTGGTTAGTTTTTTACACAATTTGTACAAACACTATAATAATATAGTGGAAGTTGAATTCCTTATAATATTGCTAGTAATGCTAAAACCAAGTGACGCTTTCTTGTTGTTAACTGCTAGTATAACTGGCATCCCTTTGTTAGGGTTGCGAGCGTATAAAAATGTCTGTAATTCAGAAACGCTACCTTAAAATCGGCTGAGTGCCTTAAGCGCTCGCCTTAGTAGTCCGGTGAAGCTGTAGAGGCCTCTAAAAAGGCCAATAGTGTAGTCAGTTCGAAAAAAAAAAGAAACGCTACCTACAACTGTAATAACACTCAATACCCTTAAGAGAAACTTTTTAAAAGTATTTACAACTAAATTAGAAGAACCTAATGAAAAACTTGGAACAGACTTATAAAAGTAACAGTAAATATCACGTCACTTAAATATAATCCACAGTTACTCTTTGATTTAAAATACAAAAACGAGGTTCAAGCACTCGAGAATCAAGCAAAAATGAACTATAACACCCACTATTTGGTTGACTAGCAACTCTCGATCCGAATCCACTTATGAACCAATCTATTCAAAATTATTCTTGCCTTTTTCATTTCCCCACAGAAAGGAACCTTTTACGACATACCCGGGAGAGTTTTGCAATAAAAGTCGAATTACTGTTCGAGTCATGCATCAAAAAAGTTTTGGGTTCGCGAGTTACAAATTGAATAAAATTAAGGTTACTAGAACATTTTGCTTCTGCACAATAACATGTGAGAGGTTTTGAAATCTAACAACAAATATGACCACAGATAGAAAACTTTCTAACATCGATTAACCATGAAATGTCATACCAAACTGTATCGGTTCAAAACTGTATGTAGTATGTTTATAATGGTATAATAAACTTAGCAAAAGACCAACAAAAAATTTAGAATAACAAAATACGACCTTTGATATATTCAATAGCAATGAAAGACGAAAGACGTAAACTAAACAAAATACATTAAAAATATACATTTTCGTATAGCATGAATTACTATTTTTGCCCTTGTTTCTTTTTATTTGTTGAAAGTACAATTTATTACAGTAAGTAGTAATATCAAAATTTTTTATACATGTCTATACATAATTTATTACGAATTATTAACGAGTTAGCAAATTTATCAGAAATATTACCTTGGTATCTATCAAAATCTCGAATACAACGAAAACCATCAAAGAGAAATATCAAACAGGAAAACCCGTGCCTATTTATCTATTGTAACATAAAACAATAACATTCTGTGTCTATTTTTATATAACACTAGTTGTGCCCGCGACTTCGTTCACGTGGAACCTGATGTACAAAACATTAATTAATAATATTAATACATATATTAACTCTAATTACTAGATATCTACTTTTCTCTTGTACTTAAGTCGCGTCCTTATTTAATATACAATAACTTTTGATAGACTGAACCAATTTTAATGAAACAAAGACTAAATGTTACTCGATGATAAGCTTTATCATTTCCTTGAAAAGGTTTTATCGTGGACGCATTACTTTCGCAGTGATGCATGTTCACACTGTATGTTCACACAATGTAAAACACACTTATTCCTAGACACCTGCAACATTTTTTTTATAAAAATCTAAAGAGTACTGCCACTTGAGATTTATATTCTTTTTATATATAGATACTAGCGGGCCCGACAGACGTTGTCCCGCCCTGATTATGAAAAAATCCTTGACAAATTATATACCAAAACGTTCCTCATCAATCACTCTATCCACCGGTGAAAACCGCATGAAAATCCGTTCGGTAGTTTTTGAGTTTATCGCGAACAGACAGACAGACAAACGCGGTATGGGACTTTGTTTTATATATACTATGTAATGATAAATTGTCTCCCTATGGAAGTGCGGTGGTGCGTCTTGCCCTGAACTGTGGTACGACCTGAACAATAGCGGTAATAATTGCGGCGCATATTTTCCAGAACAGTGCATCTAAATCACTGCTGTTGTCAGTAGCTTAATTGTTATTTCAGATAGATATATATTCACAAATAGACGTAACCCAGTTGAGTTCAATAGTCATATTTAAATTCAACGTAAAGGAAATGACTGAAACATATTATTTATTAAATATAACCTTACCGCGTCACCGGGTGATAAAGGACGGAGAAGTATATTCCATAGCATATCTAATCTATACATCTTATACATATTTGAAACCGAAATAATAATAGGAGCAAACTAGCATTACAATTACTCATAAAGAAAATACATAGCCACCATGACACAATTCTTAAAAAAAATTGTTTAAAATTAAACTTTGGCTTAAAAGTTTTTGGCGGGACCTTGGTCTGTCATGTAGTGGATTTTATTTTTTATTCATAATCTTGTGTTACTTGACTCTATATTGTGTAAAATTGGTGGTGTTTTAGGTAATATAGTTTGTTTATTGTGCATAAGTGAAGTGAATGGAAAATAATACCACGGACCATGAATTCTGAGATGCCACAAAAATTCCATGGAAAGTTCTAACAAGAGGGCCACCATCTTGTTAGGTCATTGAAATTATATCAAGAAACTTGTAATATCGATACTCACTTGACAATGGCAGTGATGGTCTACTAGAAGACTGGTTGCCAAAATGAAATAGAAGAAGAACTTGAAATACTATTAACTACTCAACAATGGCATTCATTAAAATTATATCAAGAAACTTGTAATATCGATACTCACTTGACAATGCAGCAATAGTCTACTAAAAGACTGGTTGTCGAAAATGGAATAGAAGAAGAACTTGTAATACTATTAAATACTTGACAATGGCAGTAGTAATCTAAAAGATTGGTTGCCAAAAATAAAGATAAAAAAAAAACTTTGGCTTAAGGTTCGTATATCAAAATAACTATTACAACTATACGACATTACCTTTTGCTTTACTAAGATTGCATTATTCACCGTAAACTATTATAATGTGTTGCAAAACTATCAGCAGATAAATATGCGAAAAAATATATAATTACAGAAGTGTTCATCATAAAATTTACCAGAGATAACTTCAAAACTTTTTGAGCGCCGGAGACCCACTGTCCCTCCTCTTCCCCCTTATGTTACTCCCTCTCTCATTCAAGACAAGTTGCCAACACACTTGCGACTCTCTTGGTATTGCAAGTGTCTATGGACAGTGGTGATCACTTAACATCAGGTGAACCACCTGTCTCTTTGCCTCCTATGATATAAAAAAAAATCAGTAAAAAAATCTCTCACAAGTAGAACATATAAAACAGAATTTCCATTGAAACAACAAAATAAACTTAAGACCTACACTCTTGGCAACATTTACACATCCGAATACAAAACAATGACATCAACACTACAGTAATATAAATATTCGTATGAAGTTAATTCCAACTACAAGCCTAATACAGTTAGAACGATACGGATTATTAAACCGTCTGAAACGGCTATACACCGTCGAACCGAGCCTAATTACCAACGAGGCTCAAACAACTTCACCTAAATAGTTGGTTGGAATCGGCTGCCTCTGAACGCCACTCGCGCATCAACTTTTAATTACAGCCGTACGTTCACGAAAATGATTGTAATCACCACACAAATACAAGTATAGTCCGCGACATTTTTTTTTTATATCATAGGAGGTAAACGAACAGACGGGTCACCTCGTGTTAAATGATCATCACCATCCATAAACACTAGCAACACCAGGGGAGTCGCAAGTGCGTTGCTAGCCTGTGTTTTTGGGGGGAGGGGGAGATGGAGACAGGGGGGAGAGGAGAGGGAATGGGAGGGATGCCTACGGCGCTCTCACTTACCGAACGAAACGCAACAATGGAAGCACTATTACTTCACTTCGGTTTTCTGTGAGAGGGTGGTACTACCCCGGGCGAGCAGACCCATTCATGCTGAAACCAGTAATAGCTTCGCGTCGGCGTGGCTCTACCACCGACCAATAGTTTTTGGCCGCTCTGAATGTAGCTTTAAGTTCGGTCTTGCGCATAGTACAGTGAAGAGGTTAATACAAAACAAAATCAAAGTATTATTATAGGAATTTAACAATTACATTTATTAATCTTTAAGTTGTCTCGATATTATACGTACATAATATTAGGTTATAATGCATTATGATTCAAGTAGATATTTGTCTATTACATTAAGTATCTACTTCAGAGCGGTTAAAAATTTTGACGCGGACTATAACTATATATTTGTTAACTCTAGAGCTCAATAATATCAACCTTGGCATTTATATTACATACTAGCTGCTGCCTGCGACTTCGTCCGCGTGGAATTGTTACTTTGGGCTAACGCTAACACGCAACGGAAGCTCTCAGAACGAAAAAAAAACGATTTTGAAACATTCTTCATTCGTGCTCCGCTCCTATTGGTCTTAGCGTAATGATATATAATTTATAGCCTTTCTCGATAAATGATATATCTAACACTGAAAGATTTTTTCAAATCGGACCACTAGTTCCTAAGGTTAGCGCGTTCAACTAAATAAATAAGCTTTATAAATTAGTATAGATTACTACTTTTCTCTCGTACTTACCGCGAGCCGTCATTCAAATTACAATAACTTTTGATAGAGTTTATTGATTTTAATAAAACAACGACTAACTTACTGCCGAAGATATGCTTTATGGTTTGAGGTTTTATTGTAAACCCTGTACTTTAGCAGTGATGCGTGTTCATACATACAGACAGACATTTTCAAAAATGATTGAAATGTGTTTCTATTACTTATTCCCAGACACCTGCATCAATATTTTTCACGAAAATCAAAAATGTACAGACACATTGGATTTACATTCTTATTATATTTACCAGCTGACCCGTGCGACTTCGTCTACACCAAATCGGTTATCACTGGTTTCAATTGTATTTTTAAACGCGAAAATATTTATTAAACCTAAAACCCGATTGCAGCCACACCTACGGTTTCCAATTGTGAATCCAAACTATCAAGGGACTCACTCAAAACCCAGATTGTATGTGAGAAATCTTTTAAAATAAGCCTACAACCCGTTCCTAGTATCATCTACCGGATTCAATTAAAATAAAAACTAACCTACATATATTGGCGATACTGTAAAAAAAAAGCTTTAGAGGTCTATGGAACCCCAGTTTCTAACGAAGTTCCTTTCCCTTTTTTGTAGACGTTTGCTATACAGTCAGTATAGTTTACATTATAAAATATCAAGTTGATAGAGTTAAATTGTAAATTAAACGATAAAATATATTCATAAAATAAATAATGATAAATGAAACACTGAATGATATCTTCTATACATATAATAAAAATGGAGTGTCTGTATGTAATATCAAAATAAAAAAAATTTACCGATTGGGTATGAAAGTATACACGCTTCTGATAACACAAATGCAATTTTTAAAATTTTTGTCGGTTTGTGTGTCTGTCTGTTTGTTCCGGGTAATCTCCGAAACCGCTGGACCGATTTTGACGGAAATTTCACTGGCAGATAGCTGAAGTTACTGCGGGTTACTTAGGTTACTTTAAATTAGACTAGCTGTTAACCACGGCTTCGCCCGCAATGCTATCTCCAAAACGGTTGGACAGATTTTCACGAAACTTTCACCAGCAGATAGCGGACATCATAACATGTAATATAGTTTATTTTAATTTAAACTAACTGTTAACCTTGGCTTTGCCCGCCGTACTATCTTCAAAACGGTTAGACCGCTCTTCACGAAATTTTCATTGACAGATATCTGACTTTATAAAAAGTAATTCAAGCAATTTTAGTTTATACTAGCTGTTACCCGCGACTTTGTCTGCATGAAATGTAGCAAGATTTCAACTCATTCTTTATTTTTAATAAGAGAAATAATTATCAGGTTATAATTTACAATTCGACATTATAATTATTAATAACTTTAATGATATAGAGATCTTCCTAATAAGATCTTAGATTATAAAAGTATTACGTAAAGAGTTCTATAATACAATTTCTTGCGGAACAGACAAGTGTTTTTTTTGTATAGTCACAAAATCTTATTTATAATAATGGTAATGTATATTAAATGTTTACAAACAAGTAGCGCAATATTAATTAATCTGCCTTAGACCCATATGATAAATATTTTTATTATTATTATTACTCATCTATATCTATACATATAATAATAATGTAAATCTAACGTGTCTGTACTTTTTCGGTTTTCGTTTAAAAAAATTCTTGGAAGTGTCTGGGAATAAGTAATAGAATAGAAAAAATTTCAATCATTTTTAGAAATGTCTGTCTGTTTGTTTGTACGAACACGCATCACTGATAAACTACTGGGTTCACAATAAACTTAGTAACACAAGTAACTTAGTCTTTGTTTCATTAAAATCGGTCCACTGTATCAAAAGTTATTGCAATGTGAATGATGGCTCGGGTTAGGAACGAGAGAAAAGTAGATAAGTAAATGGACTTAATACATTCAGATGATTTTATTCATCACTATTATTTTACATAGGGTTCTACGCGGACGATGTCGCGGGCACAGCTAGTATTTAATAAATGTAAAATAATTGGTCATTTTATTGACTAAGAGATAGAAAATTTCATATATCTATAGTATGGACAGTAAATATCCTTAAAATTTAAGCTCAAACAAAACGTTAACTCAAGTAGAAAATATGTAATGATTATAGTTAAAATTCAAACTTTGTTATTCTTGTCTAATTTTACTAATTAAGATGAGATATGTTTATCATAAGTGATTAATATGAAAACATAGGTAAATACTGTTTTCATTAATTAATTTCGAACAAAACTATGTATATCGAAATTCTCAGAATATTGTCGAGTAAATTTCATTAAGTCCCTAACATTACTCACTCTCTCAGTATTCTAAGAGATTTGATCCCATAATGACTTGACAGTAAACTTATCTAGGTTCAATGTCTATCAACAATCTTACTAAACTAGACATATTGATAAAAGTCGCGGTACACCGGTGATCCATACTATAATCGTATAATCGTAAATGAAAATACAGTTCCTTTGAGGCTCGGTCACTTCAAAACTACTTAACGTATCGGCATAGGTCTATGACAACTGGATGAAGAATTTTCTGTAGATAATTCTAAACTATTTAGTTTTTAGATTCAATTTGACCTTTTACCTTTTTTAATGCCTAGTGAAGCGGGCGGTAATTAGCTACTGTCTCTATAAATTAAAATGAAACAATGCCCACTAGCTCGTTCCATCACCGACCAACACTATAACGAGATTACATTGATACTATACTGTACTACTAAACCCACAGAGACAACTATATACCAGGTGAAAGGTTAAACTCACACAGTATTCTAGGATATGATAGTTCATGGTCACATTTAACATATAAAATAATAATATTAAAACAAATACTAATAAACAACAAAGAGAACCTTAGCTAAAGTTTGTTCTACGACTTATAAAAGTATGGGTATCAAAATTTCGCTCAGTGAACGAAAGTGATGGTGAATCGCGAGGGTGCACCCGAGGTGAATTACCTTATCATTTAGACAACGCGTAATCTATCCCTTTCAACGAACAATTAACTGAAACACGGTTTGGCAGCGGCACGCGGTACCGGTAACGGGAGGGGCGTGGTAGCACGCACACTGGCGCGTGACGTAAGCGTTAGAAGTGTATATCAGTTTTGTTTCTCTTTGGATAATTAGGTCAAATATTAAGCACCTATTTTTTTTTAATTGATTTAGAACCAGAAACGATTAATGAGTGTCCTGTAAAACTATTGCGAGCGACTAACCAGTCGCGCAGTATACTTGCACATACACCAATACACACTTACCTTACGTTTAACGCGTAACGCAAATTGTTTACGTGAGCATAGTACTGACCGACGTGTTTTTTTCGTGCCTGAAATATTCATAGTACACCGTATAAGTAGGTTGAAACATTAGACCTTAAGTCGACCCTATCTCCGGTTACCACATTTAGTGTTGCAAATTACATTTTCACCAAATTTACTATAACAAAGAAAGAGAGAAATAGTTTTTATTATTATTGGAGCCGAACATTATACAAATAAAATAACTAAAATATATCTGAGTAAGCTGTTTTACATGAATAAATTTCTAAATTATATAATTTCATGCGAAGTGAGGAAAAATATAAAATTAAATTCAGTATCAAGAAGGGCATTTGCTAATTAAAAGCTCTATGGTATGTTTGGCTCGTTCGATTTATTTGTTTGCATTTTAATTAGTTCACGTTACTCCCATCTGCTTTCGTTTCTCTTACTTAATTATAAATATTGAACAAGTTATCTGCTAAATATGTTTAAAAATTCTATTTGTTTTATCAAGGACAAATTTAATTTCCAATATTCAGGTTTATTACTTCATAATGCAATATAAAAAACAAGTATTTAGATTATCGGAAGAAAGAGATACGTCCATACATACTAAGCATTCAGCTCTCTATTCAATTACGTGAATCTATAATAGGGCACCCACTACCAGTGGACATACAATGTTGATATTTAACACAAAGAGTAACCTAAGTTGTTAAAGCACGCGCCATGACGGTGTCATTGACCGTAGGATCGTGTTCGTGAAGCGTGAAAGAACGAACAGCAAAGAATAATTTTTAGAGATGTGCCAATTATGACTTTGACCGAGTAGCTGGTTTTTCTTTGTAACATAAATATTGATATGTAAAGATATTACTGTAATTATTCATTAAAGAGAGCTTAATTAAAAGTTAAATATGTAAAAAAGTCTCGTGTATGGATGAAGCAAACAATGTTTAGAATTTTTCGACATATTTTTTTTACTGTGCATCATGTATATGCAATCTTATTTCGGAAATATATTATTTTGGAAAACCTTAGAACAAACAAGGTTCTCTTTGTTGTTTATTGGTATTTGTTTTGATATTATTATTTTATATGTTAAATGTGATCACTATTACACGTCTACCCAAATTGGAGGATATTACAAAACTACGTTCATATCTTGGAGTTTCATTCTATATGACACAGATATTAACTGGACATGGGTATTGTAAGCAATACCTTAATGGCTTTAAGATTATTGACGACTAGCTGCACCGGCAGCTCCACATGCATTTTTTAAAATTGTATTAAAGAAGTATAAAATTGTGAGACCATGTACAATAACAGATATGCTCTTTAAAAACAATTGTAAGTACTACACGCACGCCACTTACAGTAACATGTAATGTATACATTAGGTATATAAATAATAAAAGTGTGTCAAATGAGGTTTATCATCAGCAACATATTTGGAACCTTAACCCACCTTATAACTCAATGCTCACTTACACTGTATAAGGAACTGATGAAAAAATGACATAAAGATGTTCTTTATGCCCATATTGTCAATAGGTAATACGTTTATGGTCTAATATCTTATTACAAAGACCCCTTCTATCTTCAAAATTACTATTAATAATTATAATGTTGAACTGTAAACAATGAATGATCTGAGGTCTTGAAATCTTGGATAAATATAAATCACGATATAAAACTATATATCTGTCTAACCAGTTTTTAACATTAGACAATTTAAATAGTGCTCATTGATCTCGATACAATACTCTTATATGATACTATGGTTACTAAGTTATGTTGACGAAATAAAACAAAATGGCTGCCAAAATGATCAAAAAGACAATATCATTCAAATTACATACATAGATACAGATATATGAATTTCAATTATATTATTCTTGGAGTTCAGTACAACGCACGTCTGACGCACATGTTTACAGTGAACAACATATTTTTGCTAAATTTCGTGTGGACGAAGTCGCGGGTAACAGCTAGTCTAAAATAGAATAACCTAAATTACTTCCTATAAAGTCAGCTATCTGCCAGTGAAAGTCCCGTGATAATCGGTCCGACCGTTTTGGGGATAACACTGCGGGCAAAGCCACGGTTAACAACTAGTCTAAATTAAAATAGACTAAATTACTTTTTATAATATCCGCTATCTGTCAGTGAAAGACCCATAAAAATCGGTCAAACCATTTTGGAGATAGCACTCCAGGCAAAGCCACGGTTAATAGCTAGTCTAAATTAAAATAGATTAAATTACTTTTTATAATAACCGCCATCCGCCAGTTAAAGTCCCGTGAAAATCGGTTCATCCGTTTTGGAGATAGCATCGCGGACGAAGCCGCAGGTAACAGTTAGTCTAATTTAGAGTAACCTAAGTAACCCGCTATAATTTCAGCTATCTGCCAGTGAAATTTTCGTCAAAATCGGTCCAGCCGTTTCGGAGATTACCCGGGACAAATAGACAGACAGACAGACCGACAAAATATTAAAAATTGCATTTTTATTATAAGGAGCGTGTATACTTTCATGCTCAATCAATATTTTTATTTTTATTTTGATATTACATACAGACACTTCATTTTTATTATTTATTTGGTTGAACGCGATAATCTCAGGAACTACCAGTCCGATTTGAGAAAATCTTCCGGTTTTACATAGCTCATTTATCGAGGAAGGCTTTAGGCTACATATCATCACGATACGACCAATAGGAGTGGAGCACCAATGAAAAATGTTTCAAAATCGGGCACATTTCGTTCTTTTTGAGAGATTTCGTTAGCTTTAGTGTTATATACGTTGCCATGGCAACGTGGTAAGTTTCTATCGCAAACATTTTCAAAGATTATTTTGTGTTCCTATTCAAAAAGTTTATTCTACGTTAGTTTTGTTTCCAATTTTTTATTTGCAATCTATTACGTATTATAAAAATAAAGTGTGTGTTTGTAAAAATAAATAATCACTTTTTGGTGAATAGCATGCAAATAACAAAAAAAAAATGTTTTGATATTTGGTCGATATTTTTATATTATTATATTTTGTTTGTTTGTTCCGGGTAATCTCCAAAACAGCTGGACTTATTTTAACGGGGATTTTACTGGCAGATAGCCGAAATTATAGCGGTTGACATATTCTATTTTATTTGTGCGCGGCTTCGTCCGCATTGCTATTTCTAAAATGGTTGGACCGATTATCACAGGATATTCACTGGTAGATAGTAGACCTCATTAAAAGTAATTTAGCTTTTTTATTCGCCTTCGGCCGCAGTAGAATATCCGAAATGCTTGAACTGATTTTCACGGAACTTTCACTGGCAGATAACTAGCTAATGAGCTATTTTATTTTAAGCTAGCGGGCTCGGCAGACGTTGTCCCGCCCTGATAATAAAAAGAAAACCTTGACAAATTATACCTAAACCTTCCCCATGAACCGTTCTACCTATTGGTGAAAACGGCATGAAAATCCGTTCTGTAGTTTTTGAGTTTATTGCGAACAGATAAACAGACAGACCAGAGGACTTTGTTTTACACTATGAAGTGATGAACTGTTACCTGTGCATACGTTCGTGTGAAATTAATCAAAAATAATTTGTTTACTGTAAACAAACGCGTCAGACGTGCGCTGGACTGGACTCCAAGAATAAATGTATGTAATTTGAATTATATTATCATTTTGGTCAATTTGGCGGCCATTTTGTTTTATTTACCGAGTTTGCATCTACATAACTCAGTGTTTATAGCAACGTATAAGAATAACACAATTATATCGACAATATGGATATGCTATATCTATATAATAAACAATTTAACACATATTGTTCGATAATGTATAGTTTCAAATTTTCATTACTTTCTTATATGGTGTTAGTGAGCACTGAGGGTGGTATAATATACCACAGGTATATAGTAAGTGAAAGTTCCAGATATGTTGCTGATGATAAATCCCATCCCATTCGATATACTATTTGTATTTACATATTTAATGTACACGTTACATGTTACAGTAGATAGCGTGCGTGTCGTAGTTACAAATGTTTTTGAAAAAGCATTTCTGGTATGTACACACCTACTTACAATTTTACGTTTCATTAATACATTTAAAAATAACGCGTGGGGAGCCGCGTGGCACAGCTAGTGTATATATAAAACCTTATTACTATAAAATTCATGCTTCTAAATTATTCAGCTAGCATAACGTAAAGAGGTCAGCTTCCTTACTTTCCGTTCTTTAGGTATTTTATTTCCGATGAAATAATGTAATTCTAATATGATTCTTAGTTCAATTATCCTAGATAAACTCTCATATATGTAATATAACGTATACGTTTGATCCTTCATACAGTACGTAATAAATTTTGCTTTTATCAGTTCTACATCAAATCAGCTTTGTGAAACACCCCGCTAAATGTTATGTATAGCCAGCCGTATTTAAAATTCTACCTGAGTTTTGCAAAAAAGCTTCGAGACATCAAACAAAAAGTAAATTATCCTAATTCAATAATGCCCCAGGTGGAGGACATCACGGGACGCAGAGGGTCCTAAGCCCGTCTAATTCGATAATAAAAGGCTTGTAATGTTTTCTCATTACCTTCGAGATTATAACTTAAAGTTACTTAGTAACGGGTACCTTATATGTAGTCAATGAGAAACATCAGTTATTATATTCATATGCATAAGGAAATGGTAAACACTCATAGCTATCGTTATTAATATGCAAATTAATATGTTTTGGATTAATAATTTTATTGTTAGTTATCTGGGTAGCTGTTTCATGTGGTTTTATCTCCTTTTTTACAGTTTTTAAAGTTATTTATGTTGTTAGCTAAGCCTCCAGCTACACACTCATTAGTGACATTCGCTGTTCTCTTTATAAAAAAAATGTTACGTATAACACTGTGCACATACGGAGGAAGTAGAACTTTTTTGGCTTAAATGTATTAAATTATATATATACTAGCTGTCCCCCGCGGAACCGCACGCGTTTTTTTTTATTGTATTAAAGAAATGTAAAATTGTAAGTAGGTGTGTACATTACAGAAATGCTTTTTCAAAAACATTTTAACTACGACACGCACGACGTCTAATGTAACATGTAACGTGTATTATGGCTTATTGAAATTTGCTGACGAAACCGTTGCTAGCTCTTAGATGAATTAATATGAATATATATAATATTAATATATAATGAATAGTTACAAACAATTGACAGTTGACGCGTCGTGCTCATATCTTTTTAATATTTATATTTTTCTTCAATAAAATGGAGTGTGAAAAAGTTTTAATACAAGCTGAAAATAGTTATGATATCATTCAGTGTTTAATTTACCATTATTTATTTTATGAAAATATTTTATCGTTTAATTTACAATTTAACTGTATCAACTTGATATTTTATAATGTAAACTACAATGACTGTATAATAAACGTCTACAAAAAAGGGAAAGAAACTTCATTCCAACTGGGGGTCCATAGACCTCTCAAGCTCTTTTTTACAGTACCGCCAATATATGTAGGTTAGTTTTTATTTTAATTGAACCCGGTAGATGATACTACGAACGGGTTGTAGGCTTATTTTAAAAAAAATCTCACATACCATCTGGGTATATGTTTGAGTGAGTCCCTTGATAGTTTGCATTTACAATTGGAAACGGTAGGCGTGGCTGCAATCGGGTTTTAGGTTTATTAAAATTTTTCGCGTTTAAAAATACGATTGAAACCGGTGATAACCGATTTGATGCAGACGAAGTTGCACGGGTCAGCTGGTATTTAATAAAAACATCAAGATAATTTTTCTATAGATAATGAGCAAATGTCTAAGAGAGAAATCTAAAAAAAAATCATCGAAATATATTCAGGAGTTTTTGGGTGATGTGTGCACAATGGTAAACGTCTATTATTTTATTATATATATGTATATATTGTAAAAATTTATAAGTAGTCATGGCGTTGATGCGCATGTAGTCTTAAAAAAAGTAGCAATAAGATAAGCCGTTATGAGAAATATCATTTTCCTACGATTTCTCTAGAGAGAGATATATATTCACTTTTTAGTTCTTTCATTAATCTTTCATATCACGTTATTCTCGAAATGTCTTACTTTGAATATTTATCTATCCCGTACTCATATTTCATATAACATTAGCTTTCAAAACATATGGTTTTCATGTATGTGAATGCTTTCTTAATATTGATACAGAGATATTTAGTGTATAGTTTAAGTAAAGAAATAACTTTACAAACAATATGTCTTCTGGTATGAACCAAAGCCTAAGCTACTATTGAGGATATGCTTTAGGATTTTCATGAGGTTTTATTGTGAACTCAGTACTTTAGCAGCGATGCGTGTTCATGCATGCAGTCAGACAGACAGACAGACATTTTAAAAAATGATTGAAAAGTATTTTATTACGTATTTCTAGACACCCGCAACAATTTTTTTACGATAATCGAAAAATTACAGACACGTTAGATTTACATTTTTATTATATCTATGTATAGAAGATTGTAACTTCAAACAACCGTTATAATTCTTTTCCTTCCGGAGTGTAACTTTATTAAGGTTAAGCCAGGGCTCGCTGCCAATAATTTTTGTTTACGGTTTGTGGAAGTTAACTAAATGTGTATGCACGTTCTAAGTTGTAAATAAAGCACCGTAATCAGAAGTTATAAATCGCCGTATATTTTACATAACATGAATATTTGACATTTTGTATTTCTAGGTACTGTTCTTAAAAATTACATAGAACACTTAACTATTTTATAAGCAAGGCTATAAAAGGGACTTCTGCCTAGTTTAAAACATTTTTTATAGAATTATGAATAAAGAAAACGTTTTGAAGTGAAAAGTTCTTTATCTGCGTTGAGCGGTTCTTGTTAGAGGAAATAGTTATAAGCTCGCGTCACCGATGACCTCGACATGCTCCTGACGTATTGCGCTTGCACCAAATAGCGACGCGTAGTATGGTGGCCTGTGTACATGTAATATTGATATTTGATATTGAGCTTCTGCAGCCCATTATATCTTCGATTAATTAATAAACTGTATAAGAATATATATAATTATCGCTTGGAGTATCAATATATGTGATAACCAGAGTAATGTTAATGAATTCGATTTACTAAATTATGAAATTTAAATAATCCAAACTATTACTGATTCCAAAATTAAAGAAAGAACACAATGATTCCATTGGTTTGAGTTTTTACTTCTGTCGGCAGTCCTTATGACTGCATCGACATTTTTTTTTTAATCATGTAATGTTAATTAAACAGTCCCATGTATCTATACTATGTAATTTAGTATGATTAATAATGTCTATATAGTTAGTTATCAAAATACCGATTCCCACTACACTTAATAAGAAGGTCTGGTTGAGAATCTCCTGTCAGTAGATTAAACACCATGACGATTAATTCGACGTTCAACATCAGGCGTAATAATAATTGTATATGTTTATTATAATATGTTTTTTTTTTTCAAGGGAAAAAGCAAAATATAATATTTACAAAATGGCATGAGCGATTTTGGATAAGAATCATAAATGAAATATGCTTAAAAATCAAATTTTACCCTCGACATCCTTTAAGTTTTTTTTTTTTCAGTACAAGCCCCAAGTTATAACTAGATCCAATTACATTGTAATTTAGCCTTTCAAAGTAGCAAAGAGAGAGTTACTATTGCATTTATAATAAATATTTGTATGATTTTTTAAAATTCGCATTACGATTTATGTAATGGATCAACTATTTAATATTTTATTTATTTTCGTTTTTTGTCGAAATAAAATTTCTAAAATAAATTTGCGATACGCAAAAAGCGTATATATTTTTTTTCAATAATAGAAGAATTCGTACGAAGGCCAAAACGCAAAAATAATACAAAAAACTGTGAAATAAATAATAAAAGCCATTTTAAATACAATTTTGACTATATCTTTACTTTCGTGTTCATTTATCAACAATGTTTTACTGTTGAAATCGAATGATATAAACCTGCAATAAAAAGTTCTCACTCAATTTCGCGTAGGAAAAATAAGGCAGTAAACCGAGCCACTATTGCCTTATCAAATGTGGGGTCGTGCCCACATTTGACACATTTCATCCCGCCACACCGCGGTCAAATGGAGGTCACAAGATCTTATCGTTTAATTGATTAATACTATTAGTGGTATCTTCTATTCGAATCTTTTAATGGTATCACGTACAAAAGAACGTCCCAAGGATGATAAAAATAAGTTTGCTCAATATAACGAAGAAATACGGGAGTAAGCTATAAAATTGCTTTGTAATTAATATTATTTGAATTATAATCCCGAGTATATTTGAATAAACCGGACTTCAGCTTTTTTTAAGATTTCGAATAAAAAAAATAAAAAAAAACCAACTCATATTGGATAATTTTATTGTCCATCTTCTTTCTGTTTAAAAGGAATCCAACATAATAAATGAATTTCACTTGACTTAGGTACGAGTGAGTACATTATAGATCAAAAATGTAATTACTCGTAGAGAGTTTATCGAAGTCAAATATCAATATGAAAATCATATGATACGTAATTATGTTTGAAAATAAAATTCTTTTTCTTTAATATCATACTTCTAATGTAACTTTTGGATGTCTCCCAAAACTCCCACAATTTTTGAATTCATCAAAGAGTTTCCAATAAAGTTAATTCGTTACAATAAACAGTTTCTAATGTGTAAACTGTTTTCTTTATATGAATAAATTGTATGCATTCTTTTTTATTAAATCTCGTTATTGATGTTTTATCAAATTGTCTTGGTTATGTATTTACAAAGACTCCAATCACCAAAATTATTTAGTACTAGACTTTGCCCGCAGCTTCGCTCGCGTTAATATAGACTCTACATATCCCTCAGGAACAGTACTCTGTTCTGGATGAAAGCCTTTTTCTATTTTTTTACTCTATTTTGTACGTCCTTTTCCATACCCCTAAAAACCTGTATGCAAAATGTCATGATAATCCGCCGTTAAGTAGTTAAGGTGTGAAAGCGTAACAATCAAATAGACAAAGTCACATTCTCTTTTTTAACATAAACATTACCCATAAATATAAGTTATAAGTTACGAAGGTCAGAGCCGGAAGATAAAAAAAAAACAAATAACTTGAACTTAATTTATTTTAAAAATTACAAACGGAATCTAAAACTAATACTGTGAGAATATCGTCGACGTTAGGCTTACGTTACTCTCACGTAAAACTAATAGCAAGTGAATGTTAGCGATGCTAGGTTAACACTGATTAATGGTCATTTCTTCCAAGCATTTATACATGAACAGTGTGAGAACGGAGGAGTCGGACTGCCTGCCTAACGTTTCCACTGAATTCATGCACCTGTGGTACTGTGGAAGTGGCTGACTCGTTGCTTTGTACACCTGCAGCACCATGAGACTGGGAACCCGGGCTTCATATCCACTCTTGGTCAGCTTGCGTTGTATGTGTTGTGTCTTGCGTTCTAATGCTAAATTTTTGATCAACTCTCCAAGTCCTAAAAAGGATACTTTATAAACTGTCATTAAGGTTATTTCAATCGTCATTACTGTTACTTCGAATTAATAAAGCTTCATAGTGTCAAACATTGTAACATTGCCCGTTTATTTTAACTTTCTTACTGCACACTTTATTTAGAATGAACTAAGAAAAAACATACGTAAATATGACTACAGTCTGTTATTATTATCCTAAATGATAAATCGAAACTACAATAATATTGTGTTTCGCAGAAAATACAAAATAAACATCAAACCTGTACTGAAATCTTTCGAATATGCGTGCAACAAAACGATTTTCCCGTATTAGATATCCGTTTGCAAGCAAGCTAGTACACACAAAACATGCAAATGGCTGCGAACGAAATCGCTACGACCATCTTCAAACACGGCATGTCGAAATAAGTATTTGTGTCTGAGCCCTTATAGGGATTTATAAAAGTGGGGTGTTTCTATCGTATCTGGGGATAATGATCGCAATCCGTCCTTAAATCCATACCGATCTTTCCAGCGTGTCCTCATAGTGGGAATAGGGGTTCATTGAACAAGAGAGGGTTGACGATATACGGTTTGATTCAAAACCGAAGTAACAGCACAGCAAACGATTTAATGTGTTGTTCTTGTTTAAAATATCACTATATATAAAAAACAAAAATCCTCCGCCACGTCTATCTGTTCGCGATAAAGTCAAAAACTATCGAACGGATTTTCATACGGTTTCCATTAATAGATAGAATGATTTACGGGGTACGTTTAGGTATATAGTATGTCAAGATTTTTTGTAAATTGATCGAAATATAACGATAATTGTGTCGGAAAAAGTCAAGCCGCCTGGGAGCTTTAGTCGCAAACGCCAATTTAATTAAATAATTATATTACATTGAGTAATAATTAACTAATTACATTTTTGAGATATGATAAAAAAAATGCACGGTGGGTATTCTTATTTTAGAGATCTTCAAAGAAGTCTGTGACGGCATATACTACCGACCGATAACCGACTATACTCATTATTATCTTCTAAAAAAATTGTGACTTATAATTCGAAAGCTATTTATACGGATACAGTATGAATACTTATCAACTTAAATACGTTAATTACATTAAGTAATTTACGCATATTCTTATCTTTATATATATCTATCTTCTGTCCGTGTATATACGACTGAACTCCTCCTAAACGGTTGGACCGGTTTCGATGAAATTTGCGTGTTGCAGTGGATTCAAGAATGATTTAGATTCACAGTTGGACCCGGTAGATGGTGCTGCGATTTCATTATAGGATTTTTTTTATTATCAGGGCGGGACAACGTCCACCGGGCCTGCTAGTTATTTATATAATTCAATTTATTTTCAGCAGTAACAACAGTAGCCTTGGAAATGAGTAGGCAGTATTTCACCCTTACTGCATTTTAAACTTTATCGTATACCTACTTACATGTACTTATTAGAATATCCTTCAAACAAAATTAGATTTTCTATTAAAATTAATAATAATTAATAGAAACAATTGAATATAATTTTACTTTATAAGTTTTAGCATTTTACTACCATTTCACCTGATGTATAATGACGATATTTTCTGAGATTTTATATTGAGATAGTATATACCTATGGAAGGGTAGCTGCCGGAACCTACTATAGCCACCTGTGAAGGATTTTTTACTTGAGGATGGGTGCTAGCCAGGTGGCATTAGAAAACTCCCACAGCCACAATTTGTTTCATCACGATATTTTTCTTTACCCACAGGTCTGGTTTATTTCAGGGGTTCAATCCTACGTCTATGCGGTTCAGTGTGCGATGAATCTGAAAAAACATGCAGTACGTATGAAACAACAAACCAATTTTTATGTGAACGACGCCGCGATCATCTACTAATTATTACATAAAGCCTATTACTTTGTATTATGCCACTGTAATCAAATAAATTAATTTACGATTGCAATTACGTTACCTTAATTTATTTATTTAAGGTCCACAAAACTGAGTTCGATGAACAAGAATTGACATGAACCCTGCTAACAGCATTAAAACAAAGAAAAATCAAACATAGAATTAAATTATGAATCAAAGTAAATTAAACATTTTTAAATTCCTAACATAAATATTTTTTGAAGTAAAACTTCTTTAGACTAGGAGCTAACTGGACGACAATGCAACAGAAGTCCGTTACGGCAATACGGCGTCATGTTTCTGTACCATCCGGTTTTTAAATATTTTTTATTTTGTCAATAAATAGTTTATAAACAAATCAATCCAAAATTTTTGAAAAAAATATATTACAATAATAAAAATCATACAATAGAATTAATTATTTATATATGGGCACGCGCCCGTGCTGCCATCTGATTTCAATGTAAAAAACAAATTAAATCAAAACTTCATTCTCTGTAGTTGCCATCTATCAGCTAATTCGGAACTTAAATAACACAGGAAATATTATTACCAACTCTTAGTTATGAAGTACATAAAATATAGAAAATTACGAAATGATCACTATTTTATAACGCCAAAGAAATATTACTACAATCGCGTGTGACGGTTATTTATTTAAAGAAGATTTCCATTACAAAAATTAGGATTGGGATAGCTTTATTCTATTAAGATTATGACCAGAAATTGAGTAGGTGTCCTAAAAATCGAATACATCTCTAACCCTATTCACGCATATCATGGTAGAAACTTTACCTCTGTTCAGTATCACAGTTAAATCCACTTGCGGCGTACCAAAGTGACACTTATGAAACCCTAAAACGGAGTCTACATTGTTGTATATCCTTAAACATGATTTAACCGTTTTAAAGGAAATAACGGAACCCTGAAATTTAAAAAAAGAACGTTTTTATGTTCTACTTAGAAAAAGAGCATAAAAATTTACTAAGAATGAATATACCACTTTTGACTTCGACAGTACAATCTTCAAGGCAGATGGAGCGTCCTCTTGCAAACATAATCTGTAAATACTTAACTGTATGCATAAAGCCCAAAATAAGATGCAAAGCGTGCCTTAAAAGCCCGGCAAGCTTCAGTCAGTTAATTTCATTACAAACTTCAATGATAGAATAGATGGAACCAACATTTTCTTTATCCTCGACTGAAGATTATAAAGACATTCCAAAAGTAAAGTACAGTAAAACCACTGCAATTTAATAATGGCCTACTCTTTATCTCGAAGCTTATGTATTTAGGTTTAATCAGGATGTCTTTAATACTTACCTACATAATGTATACAAAACATTATGTGGTTAATTTTATTTTTTAATTTACGTAATATGATACCTACTTGTATGATTATCCATTGAGATCCCTTAAATGTTTAAACTATTAGGAACATTATTCACTTGCCTAATATCTGACATAATATTTACAAAGTACATACGTATATCACTGTCAACCGTCTTCATCTATAAATCTCTTTGAACTTATAGATCGCCCTAGAAACAGATAGACTTGATAGGAAAACCTATTTCAACGCCAGCAAAAGCTTACGTCGGCACCCGAACGCATCACTTTCATCAATCAATATGACTTATCTCGTCGACTAGCAAACCGGTTCACCGTCCAACCCTAAATTAAAGTTAAAATGTATTTTGCCCCGTTTATCTACACAATATCGATAATATTTACTTATGAACAATTTTGAATTATGAAAACTTATTACAATTTACTTATGAACGATTGTAAGTTATCCATATATCCAAGGTTTTTAGACAACATTATCATTTTTTCCTATTGTTCTTTGTTCGTTTATAGCAGATATTTTTACGTCATAATAAAATCTACGCAACTACAGAATACTTGTCATTTTATCAAACAAATATTAATAGTCCAGGATTCACAGTCCATTTTTGCACTTGCTTACTATCAAGGTAATTTTCCGTGAGTAGCTTCATTTTGATGAGACGCCCAACAATTTCCCGTACTTTATTTTTTCGAACTGTCTACATTATTGACCTAGCAAGGTCTTAACAGCTTCACCGGACTACACAATTTCTCGTACGAAAACTCGGTTGTGGTAGGTAATAGGGGTAACAGGCATAAACTATGTTGATTTGATAATTCTCAAAAATGTATTACTAAGTGGATTTTCTTTTTTGTTAAATTTGATGATAATCATCAAAATTATTTGAAAAAATATTTATCCCATACAAAGTTTGAACAAAGAGGTCCTCAAAAATGATTACTAATCAGTTGATTTTATTTTGTTTACTTAGGTTAATATTTATATAAGTTAACAGTCATATTGTCCTACAAATTGCGTGGTACGTTATCCCGGTTCTACGCTCAGAAATTGTTAATAGCACAAGATCATTTTTCTCATTACTAGCTGTAGGACAAATATATTATATAATAGGTTAGTGTGTTCTCTGCCCAAATGAAACAATGTCCTACAAGAAAACAGGTATATATCACTAGTCCGACAAGAATTGTCATTTTTTCTTTTCCCTATTTGTAACATAAGGTACAGTGAAAACATCATTTTTAAAATTTAATTAACTTTATTTTTTAGTAAACTAGGTACAAAAGTTTGTGTATTTACATATAAAAAATGTAACTTATGGTGGACACCAACGTGATATAGCTAATACGCAGTAAGCAGTGCCCTGTGCATGCATACCGGTGTAAATCAGCTGTAGTAGCAAAATACAGAAAATAAATCGATTTTTAATCTCATGAATTTCAGATATGTATTCAATTGGAACACCGCGATAACGTACCACGCAATTCGTATGACAACGTGACTGTTAAATTATATAAATATTAACTAAGTAAAAAAAATAGCAGGTTAGTAATCATTTTTAATGACTTCGTTATCGACACATGTGGAAATGAGGAGAGACTGTTTGATCGAACCATACATTCTTGAGATTTAACAAAAAAAAACCAGCTAGTAATACACTTTTGAGAATTATCAAATCAACATATTTTAACCCTGCTACCCCTAATACCTACCACAATCGAGTTTTCGTACGGGAAACTGTTGGGTGTGTCTCATCAAAATGAAGCTACTGACCGAAAATTAGCTTGATAGTAATCAAGTGCAAAAATGGACCGTGGATCCTGGACTATAAAACAGAAACGTATGCAAATTTATTATACATAAAATATATTCTTTTACACTATATTGAGCCGGATATCATTCTATGTGAGCCGTTTTATTTGTATTACGTTGTTTTCAAGAGGAAGATTTTAGATAGCCTACATGACGGGAAAATATAATTGGTACTATTATTACAATAGTACTTTTGTCTCTAACGGAACCACTTTTCTCGTGCCATTGATATTGTTAAAAAGAAATTAATTCTTTCTTCAGTACAACTTCAGTAAAATTAAGCACATCTTGATACACTTCCTATAAACTATATTAGTATTCATATATAATGCAATTTAAATAACAATTACATCTATAAACTACTCCCTCAATAGTTCTCCTAATGTACAACATTTAGACATCAAAATGTATACCAACTTTAGTATCATACGCAAATTGGGGAAAATTTATACAATTTGAGTTAATTAATAGGATAAGTAACAATTTTAGATGTATGGATATAGATATTTTGAATATACATTTATTCAACTTGTTAGTTATTATTGCTAGTACAAAAGTTGTCAGCATTTAATAAAATAATTGAATGTCTAGTAAATCAACATTAAATTTTATTAGTAACCGTGCTATACAAAATCATCTTGTTTTCGCAATATTTTGCAATTTCAACAGGTAAATACATGTGTTCATAATATAGCTATAACTTAAACAAGAAAACACTATAAGTCGGTGAGGCAGCAATATCTATTCCCAATCCAATTTCAGCAACATCCGAAAACGTCTCCTTTGAGGACGAGCGCATATCTTAGTACACAAGATCATGTCTCCAGGCAGACGCTTTTTCCCACGAGTTCAAATATCCCATTTTTCTGTATACGTAAAACTTCAATGTACATAATTACGTTTCAGACCATTAACTTTTACGACTATGATATAACTGTGTCCCTCAGGTATAACTTTGCATTTAACGATTCCATCATCTTAAGTAAAGTATCCTTTACGACACTGTATAATAACATCAGTATTTAAGTATATCACTATTTATGATTACTGAAGAATAATGTACAGACAAATTCCTACATCGTGAAATCTATAGACTTTTTTATGCGGGAAAACCCTAGATAGGACATGCATCCTCCCGGGGGAGAAATTGCGTAGTTTTGGACTCCTGCTGACTAAAACCCCAAGGTACCTTTTGCTGCATTAATGGGGGTCAGAGGATCACGTGAGTGTACATTGCGACGCCTCAAGGGGTTAGGTTTTTTCCAACAAATCAGTGCAATGGAAAGTTGGGTCCCCGTGTCTTCCCCCTTGTTTCAGCCTGAAAATGAAGGAGACGCCTCCTCCAACCAGTGCACGTCCGTGTTTCTACCGAGGTTTTCTAATCACTCTCTATAACTTTTTTACATGGTTTTTTTTCCCACGGTAACTTTCTGACGAAGTTTTCTCACACCACCCTGTGACAAACGAGCCAAAGCAGGCTCGTCCTTACCCCATTTACTATCTTCGTGATGAGAGAGGTACCGGGAGGGTCGTCACCTGCCAAGTACTGGGTACCAACACTGAAAAGTATTTATCGGCTCTCAAGCGTAGATCCGCAGTGTTCGGCGAGACAGGGCCATCTCCAGGAGGATGTGATTCATCACCATGTATTGTGGTCTAGGCTCCTTTTAAAGGGACCTATTCCCGCTCTTGATTCCATCCCTTGCTGATCCGAGCTATAATATAATGAAGTCATTACACATGATCAGCTCCAAAATCTATACACTTGAATTTTCTTCCTTGATGACGTACGACAAGAATAATGATACAATGTTTATTAAAGGTACTGAAAATGACAACCCAAAGAGAAAAGAAAAAGAGGAAACGTGTTGAGCAAAACTCTACTTAGATAAGAGCATATTAAAAAGAAGATATTTAAATAATGCATTTAAAATATACTGTATAAGTACGATCGCAAAACTTTGTGTAAAGATGTTGTAAAAATAATGAAGATCTCAATTAATCCGAATAAAAATTACGTGTTTTGACATGTTCAATGGTAATTGTGCCCACATTTCAATCTTAAAAAGTACCATAAATATTACTTACAATAATATAAACGTAATTCAATTAAGGTAAGTTTTTATAAATTTACGAATAATATCTGGAACGAATAACAATATAGCCTTAATTTTCTGTAGAAAGCCGAGTACAAAACAATGGCCACTCGGTGACTACAAAAGCGGTCGTGATTGCAACTCTAATTTGCATATTTCATTGACCGACAATTTAATTTTCACTGGCCCTCCGTAGAGCTGTTAATTTTCGTTCATTTGTTCCCGCGAATTCGTACAATATTATTTTGCACATTTCAACTAATAATTGTTACTTTAAATTAGTTGATCTTAACATTATTTGTTAGTTTGTGTAAAGTAACGTAAGTAAATCTAACATCTATACTAATATTATAAAGAGGTAAAGTTTGTGAGTTTGTGAAGTTGTAGGGAGTAATCTCAGGAACTACTAAACCGATTTTGAAAATTCTTTTACCATTAGAAGACCACGTTATTTGTGTGTGTCATAGGCTATATATAATCAGACTAACACTCATAGGAGCGGAGCAACAATGAACAATGTTTTAAAATCGGGGCTTTTTTCCTTTTGAGAGCTTCCGCTGCGTCTTAGCCCAAAATAACTCTGCCACGCGTACAAAGTCGCGGGCAGAAGCTATTAACTAATTATCTATACTAATATTATAAAGAGGTAAAGTTTGTGAGGTTTTAGGGGGTAATATCTGAGGAGTCGGAGAAAAAATGGTCGAACGAAAACGTTTCTTACGAACGCTGCCTTAGCTATGAGAGATATATGATTGAGTTCTAGAGAAAAGTTGTAGCTTGATAATGCCTATTACCGCCCAACGAAGTGGGCACGGGTCGGCTAGTATTCAAATAAAAGTATGTAAAACACCTATACAAAAAATGGTAATTATGCTACAATACAATAAGTTCCATTCACGATGATCGAATAAAATACGAATATAACTTTCTAATTCAATAATCAAAATTGTATTTATGTATATATTTATTTAGGTATTTATGTACCTAAATAAAAAAAGTGTCTCCTGCTGCAGTAAAATATGGCGAAGATTTTATTAAAGTATAGTTAATAACAGATACCTAATAACACAATATAATATCAAGTAATATATTTAAAAAAATAGAAATAAAATAGGAATGACCTATGTTGATATTTTTTCACTGAATACATCACATTATATACTATGTGATACTCAGTTTTAGGATCCATTTCAGTAATAAACTCAAGCTTCATCCTCCCAACTAATGACCACCCCAAACCGTATCATCACGGAGCAGAAAAACTTGTAATCCGTATTTATCTTATTTATTTCCTACTTTCTGTCTTATTTCCCCTACTATTATATTTTGTTACAGTAAAGTATTAAATAAAGCTTGTCCACAACAAAAGTCATGAGAAACAAATTAAACATTAATTTATAGTAACAACAATACATGTTATTAAATATAGATAATATTAAATATGTCTAATGTCTAAAGGCTAAATGTATATTACAGTTGCTGTCACTTGCATTTAATTTTTCTCACTCTCGGCTCCAGATACTTTATACCACGAGAAACGATCCATCTGTACCCGCTATATTACTTAATTCTCACTTAACGTAATTACTGACCCACACTTTGTACAGTAAATTTTTTCCTCCTACTCGCTTTAGTTTGGTTTTGGAAACCTATAATCTTTCTCATAAATAAAGAATAAAATGCAAAATAATCTTTAAGATCGTTCCATAGTTTCGCACATTCAAATGAAATAAGAAACTTTAGTACAGATGCAACAATACAAACATACAAACATACAAACATACAAACAATACAAACAATAACAAACAATAATATTTTTCAACAAATAACAAATTATTATTTTTTGCATAAATTTATTATAAGAGAATTCTGGAAAAAGATTCTTCTTATACCGAAAATATATGTATTATATATGTATGTATATTTGTATTGTTAATTTACTAACTAATTCGTTGTACATCTAGAATTTGTAGGTGAATTCAAAGTTCTTCAAATCTTTATAAATTTTGTAATTTATTTTTAAGAACTAAATTTAATATTTTATCATCTCTCTCTCTCTCTAACGCATCATTTAGTTTAACATTTAATTACGTTCGGGAACATATTAGCAGTAAGCACTTATTTAATCCTACGGACATAGAAAATATAATTTTAACTATAATAGTTTTATATGAAATATTTGTGATTAACCTGAGACTGTCTTCTGTAATGCATTATCTTGTATTGAATGCGGATGTAACGGTCGAGGTAATCGTTTCTCTGCTGTAAGAAGAACATATTAATATTGCCCAAATGTCGACGAAAGAGAATACGGGATAGATAGCAAAAAGTTGTCATAAGTCATATAGGGTATAATTATATAGCGCAGAAACGTGTTTCTCGTATAAAAAAATATAATTTATTTCATTTGAAGAAAGTAATTTGTTATTGCTCACTCGCGCTAGAAGTAAAACCTTCATAAAGAAACCGAGAAGAGCGTATCTCCCTGTTCCCCAATACCCGAAGGCAAGCGAGACACTGCTACCACTCTATCCGACACAGTATTTACCCCCACCACTTTTCGTCACACAAAGAAGTTGCGAATCAGAATTTCAAAGGTCTTCCAAAGAAATTTCACTTCTGTAATAATTTACAAACACTTCGTATTTACTATGTTGGTTATGGTCCATCCATGCCTTTCCGAGAACTGAGGAAACAATTATAGGTTACAAGCTGGTCATGACAGATATTAGAAACAGGTCTTTGGTCACTTTGACCTATTATTATGGTCTAATTTCGACCACTGGACGACCACTAGTTTACATAAATAAATAGAATTAACATGAGCATAATTTGAATTTCAAGATTTTTAATAAGAATTTAATATAATCTAAATATACCTAAGTCCATAAATCCCGGTCATTTCAATTCTATCCCTTTACAAAACTTAGTTCGCTAGCAACATTTATTATATTTGTGATACATGGCGTGGACCGAAATTAATATAAGAACGTTTCAACCCATCACAAACAGCACACGATTCGTATTACGTTCGTATTTCTAGTTTTTGTTTGTTTTATTCATACGAAGTTAGTAAAGAACTTATTAAAGGATAATGGCTCATGTAACTTATATTACTTTTCTGTGACTTCATCTGCATACTTTTCGTATTAGTTATTCGATTAGTATTTTTTACGCGGTATAAAATATTTTAGTACTTCAGAAGCATTCAGGGTGGAAACTAGCCTTGTCCTTTTTCAGTTTATACACTAATTGTATACATAAATACATTGCGAACGATATTGAAACGTTCTCGTGAAACATACAAAGGAAATAGTATACACTAGCGGGCCAGGCGGACGCTGTCCTGCCCTAACTGTTAAAAAAATATAGATAAATGATATACCTAAACCGCATGAAAATCCGTTTAGTAGTTTTTGAGTTTATCGCGAACAGACAGACGCTGCAGAGAACTTTGTTTTATACTATGTAATGATTTTAAAAGAGAAATCGCTTGTGTATACTGCTTTAGAATTCTCTGCTTCATATGGGAGTATCATCATTACATATTATAAAACAAAGTCATTTGCCACGTCTGTCTGTCTGTCTGTTTGCGATAAACTCAAAAACTACTGAAAGGATTTTTATTCGGATTTCACCGGTAGATAAAGTGATTCATGAGGAAGGTTTAGTTATATAATCTGTCAATTTTTTTTACAACGTCTACCGGGCCAGCTATTTATGTATAATATAATTTAAACTTGGTATATAATAATGTTAATAATAACTTACAAATTATAGTTAATACCTAGAATAAATCTAGAGAACAGTACTAGCCTATGTTATACCGAAGCACCAAACTCAATCGCAAGGAATTTGAGAATTTCCCACATCGTGGCCGTACAGAAAGAATGTTCATTACATATTGTAAACACTTAAGTTTGTTCACGATGTCTTCCGAGAAATGCGTTGAGGGGGAAACTATTCTAATCAGAGTTTTGAATAGAATATCAGTATTGTTTTTTTGCCCACCACGAAATACATACTCAACTTTTAATAATGTACAGATGTCACTAAACTATACAATTTCAAAAGACGTAGAATATGTGGGAGCAGGTAAATAAGTTCTCAGTGCTATGTGGGTTTCACGTGGGACAAAATTCGTTCGATTTTCTTTAACTTTTATATTTATACTCCCACAGGTTTCAACGTGTAAATATTAATACTTATTTCAATAACAGACGCATACACATATAAATGTTGTAAAGGCTTAATATCCAGCGATCTCCACAATAACAAAAAAAACATGTATCGCACGAACATTTTACCAAATAAATACTCAAACACATCATTATAATGTAAAAGTTTGATGTAATCTCAGTATGTACATATATTACAATAGCTAATATACGTTCACCCACCTCCAAACTATAGCACTATTGATGCGGATCATTATCTGTTATCTGTATGTTTACAAGTGTAGGGAAGGCAATAACTTGGAGAATGACATATACTATTTTTCATCCGGAATATACACAGGAAAACGTATATGTAATTGCGGGAAAAAAACTGATATTATTAAATATTTAGTTTAAAGTATAAAAGTAACTAAAAGGAATTGTAATTTTTTCTTATAGCATAGCAATTGTATTAAATAACTTGAACAAAATGAAAAATATTACATAAATAAGAAGAACGAAACACGTGATAATTTTGCGAAACTCTAATTAGCGTGACACAGTTGAAATGAAATTAATTATATTTATTGTTCAAAAGCGCCTGTGCAATTGTGGTTAACACCGTATATATTGGTTCAAAACTCAATTGCAGATTTTCATCGTTGAATATGTGTTGATAGGAAGTATAATTTTAGACTATAAAAAATATTCTACTACAAATACTTAATTTCATGTTGTTTTACATTTATTTGTATGCTTTACAAATTATTGTTTTAAGTTATGTGTATATTACAACTGATATATTAGACGATCTTGATTTCTCTGTGATATTATTTTCATATTACCTCTTCATTTTTAATATATATATTAGCGAACCGATGATGACTCAATTAAGCGATAATGATGTGTTTGGACACCACGTCGATCGAAATTGGAAAATAGTAGGGCTTATTCTAAAACCGCCTGACTAGCTATAACTTCAAGCTTAAAGTTTGTCGCTAAGCACCTATATGTGTATTCCGGCAAGAGCACTTGAGCGTCAGTGCCCTCTAGGTATAGCGTATTTACCATCTCATGCCCCATTGTCGTTTAGCATTAGGCGATATTGTGGTCAAACGTTACAACCTATAAGGTATAAAAATCCGAGGAAAAACTGACCACCACCCTCTTCCGCGAGGCAGCTCAAGACATTTGTATGAGACTTCTACTCGTTTAAACCCCATACTATTCTTGACCTTTGAGGGGTTATAAGGGACGCTTTGGCATTTGTTGTGAAACCTCGCCAAGTTCAGCCCTGCCGTGAGGATACATCACTATTTGGGTATCGGCTGACAGGCATCCTAATTATGTATTCTACGAAAGAAGAACAAAAGAGCTATTGCTATTTCTTGGCTTTAGAGTGACATATTCAAATTATGTACCATATGTAATAAAGGTTCAAAAAGTGCACTCTTCTCTATAATCTTATTTATAATAACTTTTAGGTATCTCTTACACAAAAACAGATGTGCGTGGGAGACAGATTCCTTTGGAATTCATCACTTTACATAATTATATCGCCGTTGGTGTCACCGACTTTCATCAACACACTTACTTCCTTGTATGTAAAATTGGGATTAAGACATTTTTCATAAACATCTAACGTTATCAAGTAATCCTTACAAATAATGTTAAATTCAGATAACCGGCTGCACTTCAGTACTCCAGACTCGGAATAACCGATTCATTTACATTTTGCCTTATAAATTTACATACTCTTTTGCGTGTGTTCTCGTAGGAATACAGAAGCCATAAAATGCAGATACAACTGTTTCGTTACCGCATACTTGAAGTGAAGCGCATAGCACTCGGTTTGTAACAATGTTGTTAACATGTAGTTATTCGAATTTTATGTTGTTTACTCTTCGAAACAACTTTATTTGTTTGGTGCACATGTGTCTAGTGCTATATAATAAGTATATATTTTTATATGAAATACTACAAGCAAATATATATATAGAAAGTTATACTATATAATACAAATACATCGATGAAATATTTGGCACCCACGACTACATAACAAACAAACGATTAGGCCATAGGGTGACAGACGATCGCCTACCTATTCGGAACACAACGAGTATTGCAACATTATCTTAAAAGGCAGTGAATTAAGAACGCTTGTAGATTGTAACCAAATTGTCATAAATGTCAAAATGTAATTGTTCTTAGAGTGTAGCTTTACAGTATTATTTTTAGTCTTCTGACAGTATCCTAACAAAATGACGCCTCTTTGTTACAAAAAAGCCGGTTTTGTGGCGACTTTAAATTTACCACACTATATTATATTCACTTCACATATACACAGTAACGAAATCATATCACGCAAAATACAACCTATATTGCAAATTATAGTGTCAAATAATACTAAGCTATAAACTAAATCATTTATTCAAACGCTGTACGTACGAGGAATAAAATAAAACTATATCTAATTCAGCAATTCAATAAGCAAGTCTGTTTAAGCTTAACAAGGCTAAGGGATAATAAAATATTTGGACTTATTGGATCATTGTCTATCTCGATTCACTTTTCTATCTCTAATCTTACCGTTTAGGTACACTTTTTCAATAATTTTAAGGCTACACTCGTGCTTTGCGAAATTTGCGAACGTTATTTTAAAACGTGGCAGTTTTGTTTTGTCGTTAATTCGGGCGTGCGTTTCGCTTCATGCAGGCATTTTAAAATGCAGGGAAAGGATGGAAAAGATTTTTATGCTTGTCCAAAGTCAATAACAAGCTCCATTACTTCTTAATTTGCCTCCAACGCGTTGGAAATCTCGTATAGTATAAATTATAACTCGAATATTATTTAGGCCTTATCACGGAATGCCATTACCAATATTATTTTAAGGACATTTATTGATATTCATGTTTGTGAAGTCAGATGATATTATCTTTTTTAATACTTTCATAATTTTTTCTCTCGTTTGCCACTACAATGACGTCATCAAATCTTATCTATACATATAATAAGAATGTAAAACTAATGTGTCTGTACTATTTCGATTTTCGTGAAAAAAATTGTTGCAGGTGTCTAGGAATAAGTAATAAAATATATTTCAATCATTTTTAGAAATTTCTGTCTGTCTATCTATCTGTCTGTTTGTTTGAACACGCATCACTGCTAAAGTACTAGGTTCACAATAAAATCACACCAAGAGAATCATAAAGCATATATCGAGAATATATCAGTTTTTTTTTCATTAAAATCGGTCCACTCTATCAAAAGTTATTGTAATTTTAATGACGACGCGGCGTAAGTACGAGAGAAAAGTTGATAAGTAAATGGACTTAATACATTTAGATTAGATAGACTTTATCAATCACTGTTTTTTGCATAAGGTTCCACGCGGACGCAATCGCGGGCACTGTTAGTTGTGAATATATTGTGCATTTTTATAATAAACTTAACAGCCGTATTCCTACAGGAAATTAATCAGAATACTTTATATAAAGAATTCGTTTAGTGGAAGAAAGTCTAAAAATAACATTTATTTCAAAGTAGGATAATAAAATAGCGTCAGTACTTAAATTTCAAGTGAATTCTAACCCCTAACCGTCTTAGATTAAAAATATAAACCCCCTCATGAAATTATAATTTAATTTTCTTGGAAAATTCAATTTCTTTTGTAACATATTTTGAATATATTATGGGGTTTTTCCATTGTGCGTTATGATTTATACATCACGCTGGCGTTTTTATTACATTTCATTTGACGTGGGATATTTACCAAAAAGCGTTTGAAATAGAATAAGACACATGTAATTTTTTATATCATTTGAATGGGATACAAAGAATAATAGAGATATAACACTAAGAATCAGTTAATTCTACATTTTCTATTTTTTAGCGATAAGTTATTACATACTTCCTTGCTTAGATAAAAGTAATATATAGTTGATCGAACTCGTATCATTCTGTCAGAAACTGACCTCATTTAGTAAGATAACTTTCAAACTTCATTTGTTTCAGTAAGTCACGTTTGAAGTTGTACATGTTTGTGGAGAAATAAAACGCTATCCTTAATTTTATTCAATTTGTAACTTTCAAACCCAAAACTTCTGTGATACATGACTCGAGCAGTAATTTCAGTTTTACTCTCTCGAGGATGACGTAAGAGATTCTTTTCTACGAACAAATGAGAAGTACTTACCTTAATTTATTCACTATGTCGTTGCGACAGACGCTTATAAACATTTTATTTTTGCATGTTTTCTTTACGACTTAGAAATCAATTGAAAAGATAAGTAAACAAAAATGAAGAAAAGATAAATCGATAAATGAAAATTTCAATTTTCTACACCGACCTCGATATAATATTGTGAACCCATTTCATGTGGTAAAAAATATTATGTCTAGACAACATTTATATATTCTCAGATTATATAAGTTCAGTGTTCTAGGACTTTCTTAATGTCTGTAAATAGGGCATTTTAGCGCTTATTTATATTAAGAACTGGAAACAACTCGGCGACTAAATACCGAACGTAGAAGTAGATGTGCAAACAAAAAAAGATCTAGAGTATGAATATATTCTTAGTAAATGATCATACCTAATATATATACATAACTATATATACATATCGAACATACTAAATATAATATATATAATAACAAGTACAAAATGTTAGGTAATTTTGATGGGTGGTAAAATATAGCAATCGTGTCCAACTGGAATTTTAACCGTAAGCCCTATGCTACTCCCATATCTACGTATGTTCCTACAAAGTTTCGACTGTGATCACAATAAATGTTATGTATAAATGTATGGTAAGACATTATCACAATGCGTTAGGAATTATCAGGCTACGTGACAATAATGGCAACTCATGGTAGGAATAATAAATTTATGTCTATTCTAAAATTCATCGAGTTAAATCAAGACATTTGTCTTTCACACAAAACATAACGTATCTTGTCTTTGTAAATCTCGTAACTCGCAAAATCGATAAAAACAGTTATCGGTTTTTTAAATATTAGGATGGATATTACTTTGCACTGCAGTCTGGAAATGATTGGACACTGTCACGTTTTACTGCAACAGTAAACATCTGTGAAACAACAAAAAATAAAATTAGTTAAAAAGTGTCATTTCTCTGCTTTTAAGCCCGACGTAAGCGGATGGTTGAACCTGTCGTCGATTGGAAATCACTGTTGAAATCATTACATAGTATAAAACAAAGTTCCCTACCGCGTCTGTCTGTCTGTCTGTCTGTTCGCGATAAACTCAAAAACTACCGAACGGATTGTAATGCGGTTTTCACCCGTGTATAGAGTGATTGATGAGGAACGTTTTAGTATATAATTTGTCAAGGATTTTTTCATAATCAGGGCGGGACAACGTCTGCCGGGCCCGCTAGTATATTTGTAAAATTAACTTGACTAGCTCGATCGTATCGGAAGAATCAACATTGATCTGAAGATGATCCGCGATGAAACACGCGGACGACACGTAGTGATCGACTGTAGTGGTCACACGTCCATCTGTGACATATTTCAATTAAATAGATATTTTTAAATATTTTTTATCTTTTATTCCTTTTCTGATACTATGTTTAAAATAATAGCATAATAAGAAATCGCTTCATACAAGCAGAAAAAGCCTTCATTAAAGGGTTAATATGGATCTGAAATATTCTCCACCTAAGACGATTGTTATCAATACAAAAGTCCTCTGGTGCACATATTAGAAATAGAGCGTACATTTAAAGCGCATTTTATAAATTCAAATACTTCTAAGACGTACTATCCCAAATGTACCGTTTATCGGCAACGCTGTCACAGTATGTAACGGCAGCGGTTCTTGGCACGGTACCAAAGTCTGTCGCTTCGTCCTTGGCTCAGGCCTTCCAATTTTTCAAAACAAAATGGCAACTACCCAACTCGAAGGCACGTTGTTCTGATAGCTCATTGATCTCAAAATTTACGAGTCCTACTTTGTTTAGTGTTCATCTAATATGATTGGACTTTGTAAAGAAAAAAAGTAGATCCACGATTTTTATACATCGTTCGTGTAGCTTTCACATTTTATTCAGAACACGCCGAGAAGTTTCCCAGACGGTAGAATTTTTTGTAAGTTATTTGACACGCATTATAATATTTTGGTCAATTTAAATAAGATCTCTATGAATTATTGCCTGTGTTTTAATGTACGTATGAGCTACATTACTGTATAGTTTCGTCGAAATCCGTTCAGCAGTTTTTCGTGAAAGAATAACAAAATTCCATCCATCTTTACAAACCTTCTAGTTTATAATACTTATAGGATAAAAGCAAAACAAAAACGCATCAGTAAGGTCGGATTTTAAAAATCACAAATATGACATTTTCTGTAACAGTTGCAAAAATAGACAAAGATGTACTATCATAGAACTCTAATAGTTCGGTTTGGATATATGTGACGGTCAGAGAAACGACACGATAAGTCGAACTGATTGATGGCGCTGACGAACTGGATAGCGAGCATAAAAGTTCGCTGGCGGTAAAATAGATTGTGTGATAAAACCAATGATTTTGGAAGATGATATGCACTTTCTAGTCATTTTTCTTCATCTTTGTGCGATAAATATTGATATATTAGAGCTTTCCCTTTTCGAAACCAGGAGTGAAGGTAAAACTTAAAAAAGTGATGTTTGTGACTATTGGTTGCCACAACTAGTCTTGAGCTTCGGAGAAGTTTGAAGAAGGGCTTTTATATTCATCGTCAAACCTCAACAAAGTCAACTCTCTAATCTGAGTATCGACTAACCAGGATTAACCGTCAGAAACACACGTAGAGTACGAAGCGACCCGACCTGCAGATATGCCTAAGTAATAGACTAGCTTAAATCCATCAACCGCAAGTCACTGTTTATCGCACGACAAAAGAAGTTAGATGGCTCCTTGTCTTTACCCAAGCATTATTTGCACGCAAAATGAGGTGACGGTGTTCTACCAGCTATCGCTTTCATCCACGGGTTTCGCTATAGCTAGAATCGAGAATTCCGAGCTGATTATTTATAATCCCCTAAAAAACTGTAAATGCTAATTTGATATTATCATCTAATTAAATGAGAAATCCCATATGCAATGTATGCACAGACTTTTACCAACAATAAATATAATTTATTCTATCTCATTTCAGCTGTGTAACATTAATTAGAGCTTGGAGAATGATTTATTACGTTTTATTTATTTATATAATATTAACGCTCCCGCGACTTCGTTTGCGTTATTGTAAATGAAGACACTATTCATTGTCTTCACGAAAATATAACTTTATCCAGCACGCATCCAAACATTTCTAAAATGGCAGGCTTTTTTTGAAGTAAATGGGAGCAGTGTCTCGCTTGCCTTCGGGTATTGGACAACAATGAGACATACGCTCTTCTCGTTTTCTTTTTGAAAGTTTCACTTCTACCGCCTGTGTACTACACTACTACACACAAATTTTTTTCAACATACTTGACATTTATGGTTATATATTGACCAATTTAAACAATGTATTTATAAATTACAGCCTACTTGTTATTCTAATGTATAAGCAATATTACTGTAAAGTTTAATCAAAATCCGTGCACTAGTTTTTGCGTGAAAGAGTAACAAAGATTCATTCGTCTTCACAAACTTTAAATATAATATTAATAGCATTATTATTTTTATACAAATTCTTGCATAAAAAGTAAAATGATAGTTCCGTATAATTGAATTTGTTTTCTTAAACAACAATCCTGCAATAATGTGAACAGTACAGAACCATACTGTTTTATATTTTTCATTTACTGGAAAATATTTCGTAACCATTTTATATTTGAGAATGACACAAATTTAGTTTACGTATATGACAACTTCATCTTACCAAATTTATCGTCTTTACAAAGTATTCGCTCAGTTAATATAAACAAGTAAATGTATTATCTTGAACTGGTGTAAAACTCTCATCGCAGACAAAGCTCTCAAAACTTCTAACAATTCAGATAAATTCTAATTAGACTTAATCTCTCGAAAGACTTAAAAGTATCTCCATGTTCATTTAGATAAAAGTTTTTTCTTTGATTTGGGCAAATATGGAAAACTTATTTTGATACACTTATAGTAGGTATTTGTGTAAATATAAAGTGCTTTTTATTATTATGTATCTCATTAAAACTGACCCAAAATCGCGCCACATATCAATTAATATCCAAAAAGCACTATGTAATAGGCTAAATCTGACAGAACTAAAAGACATAATACTTTGGAAGGCTGCCGATGATATCTCATGCTTATAAGTGATGATTGTTAGGCGAACCGAATAACTAAATGGGCGGGTCTAAAAGAGACTAGAAAGCAAGGATCCAAAACACGGTAGGAGACAACATTTAAAAAGTTATAGAGAAGAAAGAACTGGGAAGCCAAAGATAGAAACCACTGGAGCAGTCTGGTGAAAGCCTTCACCATCACGTGATGGTAATTGCATTAATTATGTTTTGCACAATTCTTAAATTATTGAAATCATATTTTATATTAATCACCTAATTAACAGATTTAAATTGACTAGTGGGCGCCCAGTGGTCGACATTCGACCATAGTTCATTGAAGTTTTAAAGTTTGAAATTTATTAGGGTTCTTTTATCAAAGGGTATTATAACCTCTATAATCAAAGGCTTTCATCATGCCTACTCAGTTATTTGCCATTTTTTTCAATTATATAAACATTAAAAAAGTCGATGTCTAAATGAAAATTAAAATTAATTATAAATTTGAAACAAAAAACAGGCGGGTACATAAGGTGGTAAGGCTCTTAAATACTAAGTAAACATAACTTTACGAAAATAAAGACATTTATCGGACCCCCTCATGACACAATTTTCAATTAATTTTACACGACACCATGGGTGCGTTTTATTTCTGGGTGATATTGAATTAAATATAGTCTGTACATTATGAGGAATAGTGATATGCCCAGTATCATCATTTGGAAAAGTAATGGATACACAATAGAATCAAATTATGAATCCAAAACAAAGATGTTTATAATACTAACATTAACTTTTGAAAATGAATTCATTTTTGTTCATAATTCATCATTAACTGTACTAAATATACACAATTGCTACATCAAGTTGAACTGCATCATTGTAACCGCGGAGATGTAAGTCATGGATTACTTTCATGACCAAACAAATTTTCTTATTTTGATTTTATATGTATTTTTTTACTCATTTTTTATTGAATCATCATTTGAAGTGAGTACACCATAAAGACATTAAAATATTGACATTGACTTTGGAAATATTGCTTTACTCTTATGGCAACATGAAGCAAAGTGACATGAAGTGAAAGCAGTCCTGTCACCTAAAAATTTTGACATTCAATAAAACCAAAGAGAATAATTATTATTTCAGTAGTTCCATAAATTTACTAAAGATAAATTATTTATCAATTAATATTAATGTATATTATGAATTTACATATTATATTATTCTAAAATTAAACTACAATTTGACCAACTGATTTTAAAGTGCATATTGTAAGGCATGCAACGACAGTCATGTTAAAAATATTTAAAAGGTAATTGGAACGTAAGAAAGTTGAAGGATGTTCGAAACGTCTTTTTTCTATACATGTGTGTATATGTTGTGTAAAATTGAAGGAGTAGTGTGAGTAATGCATATTTTAATTAATTTAATGTACTTGTAATGCATTTTTACTTTTATTTTTATTTGTACTTTGTGTACTTCTCTGCCATATAAACTTTAACTATGCCAAATTTCAAGTTCATCTGTTCACGCAATTGTCTTAAAAAGGGATACAAAATTTTGGCTTCACGTATTAATATATATGATATGTTATGTAATATATACTGTTACTATATAACATTTAAATTGATATGTTATGTAATATATACTGTCGCTATATAACAGCGGCAGTTAGATTCTTGAATTAAATAAATTGTGAAAATGTTTTACAAGTTCTTATTCCTATATAAATGTTTAAAATACACATTTATTTATTTCAAAAAAGAAAGCATCTCTGTTGTCCATAGAAATTATTGAAAGGTTTTTTTTTCATTACAACAGAGAACCCATAGGTTTTGTTTAATTTCCAATATAATTTATTTATTTTCAATAGTAAGTAATCCGCAAATTCATTTTATACATTATACTAAGCGGTTGTGAAATCAATAATGGCCTTTTTGTGTAACATAGTGAGATTCGTTATGTATACCCACCCTTCGGAGGAGAGAGTGGGTTATGTCCGACTCCTACGGACTAAAACCCCATGATGTACAAACGCCGCTCTAGTTGAGATGGCACGAGATCTCTGTAGACATTAATCGTGCCTCCCCAGCGGTTGGCCGTCCGTCAGAAACTGCCGCAGGGCTCCATCCTAATTAAGAGACAGTGCCGCAAACACAGATCGTCTCCTCCGTCCACAGGACCTGTGCAATGGGAAGAAGACTATCTACCGCTATCTACACTCAGACAGAGTGTGCTGCGCGGTGTCCGGCACAACACCGCACTCGTGACATGCAGGGGTTGGCTCCCTGCGCACGAGCGAACGGACGGCGTCGTTCGTATATCGACCATAACGCGTGTCCCCTAGGTCCTGCCTCCATCTCTCCACCATCTCCTCCCGAGACCTCTGTCGTCTCTCTTCAATCTCTCTGAAAACTTCAAGGTAAGTTTTTTTATATCATAGGAGTCAAACGGTCAGGCGGGTAACCTGATGTTAAGTGATCACCACCGTCCATAGACACTTACAACACCAGGGGAGTCCCAAGTACGTTGCCAACCTGTCTTGGGGAACAGGGGGAGTGATGGAAGGGGGAAGGGGAGGTGAGGTGCTCCTCCGGCGCTCTCACTGGACCGAAAAACATAATTTCATAACAAATATTCATCAAAGTTTTAAGCAAATACTATCATGCTTAAGAAAGTCATCACTTAGTTAAGCTGTCTGTTTCACTTACTCAGATGGCTATAAAATAAAAAATTCAGTTCACAAATATTTTATTTCGATACAAGAAAGTTCCACGAATCCACTCTAAAACATGTCGTTCGCCTTTTCTAAAGCCATTTATCTAGTGTCAAAGCATTATCTGAATAAGGAAATTTGTCTATTGAATTCCCTATAAGTGACCGTAATCTAACTCAACGCTAGGACCATGGGTTCTATCTATAAATTACATTGAAAAGGGTATTTTATAAAATAATCGATACGGTCCGTTGTCGTATACGAAATTTATTTTCTCACTCGATTAAAAAATAAAATAGCACACCCGAAAAAAGATTGGTATCGAATGTAATATATTTTCTTGTTAAGATCGACGATAAAACTGGTTCTATATGAAATATAAAAGGGCTTGTGCAGTAGAAAATTTTTATTTACGCGGAAAATTACAATATACCGAATATAAAATTGCGTATCTATATCTATACATATAATAAAAATGAAGTGTCTGTATTTAATATCAAAATAAAAATTTTTTACTGATTGGGTACGAAAGTATACACGCAAAAATGCAATTTTTCAAATTTTTGTCGGCCTGTCTGTCTATCTGTCTGTTTGTTCCGGATAATCTCCGAAACGGCTGGACCAATTTTGACGGGAATTTCACTGGCAGATAGCTAAAATTACAGCGGGTTATTTAAGCTACTTTAAATTAGCCTAGCTATAAACCGCGGCTTCGTCTGCTTTGCTATCTCCAAAACGGTTGGACCGATTTTCACGGAACTTTCACTAGCAGATAGCGGACATCATAACAAGTAATTTAGATTATTTTAATTTTAACTAGCTATTAACCGTGGCTTCGCCCGTAGTACTATCTTCAAAATGGTTAGACCGATCTTCAAGAAACTTTCATTGACAGATATACTAGTATATAAAGCTGAAGAGTTTGTTTGTTTGGTTGAACACTAGGATCTCAGGAACTACCAGTCCGATTTGAGAAAACCCTTCGGTTTTACATAGCTCATTTATCGAGGAAAGCTTTAGGCTATATATCATCACGCAAAGATCAATAGGAGCGGAGCACCAATGAAGAATGTTTCAAAATCGGGCACTTTTTTCCTTTTGAGAGATATCGTTAGCGTTAATATTATATACGTTGCCATGGTAACGTGGTAAGTTTCTATCGCAAACATTTTCAAAGTTTATTTTATTTTCCTATTCAAAATTTGTTATCTATTACGTATTATAAAAATAAAGTTTGTGTATGTACAATTAAAATAACAACTTTTTGATGAATGTATATGGCTACAAATGACCAAAAATTTTTTTTTATATTTTGTATATATTTTTATATTATTATATTTTGTCTGTTTGTTTGTTTGTTCCGGGTAATCTCCAAAATGGTTGGACCTATTTTAACGGGAAATCTACTGGCAGATAGCCGAAATTATACCGGTTGACATATTGTACTTTATTTGTCCGCGGCTTCGTCCGCATTGCTATTTCCAAAACGGTTGGACCGATTTTCACGGGGTGTTCACTGGTAGATAGCAGACCTCATAAAAAGTAATTTAGGTTTTTTTTATTCGCCTTCGGCCGCAGTGCAATATCCGTAATGCTTGAACTGATTTTCACAGGGCTTTACTGGCAAATAACTCACCTTATAAGAAGTAACTTAGACTATTTTATTTTGTTACTCAAGACTTCGTCTGCAATATTCTACTATCTCCTTACCGGTTGGACCGACTTTCATGGGACTTTTATGGGCAGATAACTAGCGAGCTCGGAAGACGTTGTCCCGCCCCTATAATAAAAAGAAAACCTTGAAAAATTATACTTAAGCCTTCCCCATGAATCATTCTATCTACTGGTGAAAACGGCATGAAAATCCGATCTGTAGTTTTTGACTTTATCGCGAACAGACAAACAGACAGACCAGAGGACTTTGTTTTACACTATGAAGTGATGAACTGTTACCTGTGCATTTGTTCGTGTGAATTTAATAAAAATAGTTTGTTTACTGTAAACAAGCGCGTGAGACATGCGCTGTACTGGACTCCAAGAATAAATGTATGTAATTTGAATTATATTATCATTTTGGTCAATTTGGCGGCCATTTTGTTTTATTTACCGCGTTTGCATCTACATAACTCAGCGATTATAGCAACGTATAAGAATAATACAATTATATCGACAATATGGGCATGTTATGTCTATATAATAAACAATTTAACAAATATTGTTCGATAATGTATAGTTTAAAATTTTCATTACTTTCTTATATAGTGTTAATGAGCACTGAGGGTGGTACATAGTAGGTTAAATTTCCAGGTTTGTTGCTGATGATAAATCCCATCCTATTCGATATATTATTCGTATTCACATATCTAATGTACACGTTACATGTTACAGCAGATGGCGTAATGTAAAATTGTAAGTAGGTGTGTACATTACAGAAATGCTTTTTCAAAAACATTTGTAACTATGACACCATAGTTATTTAATACATTTAAAAAAACGCGTGCGGAGCCGCGGGGGACAGCTAGTAAAAAGTAATTCAAGCAATTTTAGTTTATACTAGCTGTTAACCGTGGCTTCGCCCCCAGTGCTATCTCCAAAACGATTAGACCGATCTTCACGAGACTTTTACTGGCAGATAGCTGACTTTACAAAAAGTAATTTAGGCAGTATTAGTTTATAATAGCCGTTAGCCGTGGCGTCGCCCACAGTGCTTTCTCCAAAACAGTTAAATCGATTTTCACGGGACTTTCACTGGTAGATAGCGGACCTTATAAAAAGTCATTTAATTATTTATTTTAATTTAGACTAGCTGTTAACCGTGGCATCACCCGCTGTACTATCACCAAAACGGTTAGACCGATTTTCACGGGACTTTCACTGGTAAATAGCGAACCTTATAAAAAGTAATTGAGGTTATTTTATTTTAAACTAGCTGTTATCCGCGATTTTGTCTGCACGAAATTTAGCAAGATTTCAACTTATTCTTTATTTTTAATTAGAGAAATAATTATCAGCTTATTGTTTACAATTCGACATTATAATTATTAATATCATTAATGATAAAGAGGTCTTCCAAATAAGATCTTAGATTATAAACGTATTACGTAAAAGGTTCCATAATGCTATTTCTTGCGGAACAGACAAGCGTTTATTTTTTGTATAGTCACAAAATCTTAAATATAATGGCAATGTATATTAAACGAAATGTAAATCTTTATAATAATATTTTAAGTTATTATTTCGTTCGTTCCTTATACAGTGTAAGTAAGCACTGAGGTAGTTATATTGTGGGTTAAGGTTCCAACTATGTTGCTGATGACAAACCTCATTTGGCACGCTGTTAGTATTTATATATCTATGTACACGTTACATGTTACTGTAATTGGCGTGCGTGTCGCACTCACTTTTGCTTTTAGAGAACATTTCTATAATTGTACATAGTCACACAATTTTATAATTATTTAATACGAATATGAAAACGCGTGCGGATCTGCGGGTACAGCTAGTAGTAAATATAAAAATGCGATATAGCACTCAATATAATAGATGTATAAGTATTACTCTATATTAATTAAACATCCGTTTGCGTCGTTGGAAATAAAACAGATATTTATTTGTGAAGTAAAACTCTTAAAAGCAATTATATTTATTGAACAAAAACTGTTTCCTACTTTTACGCGTCAGCGGTTAATAAATCGTTTCACTTTTCTTCTGTTATCTCTCAAACGTATTTCGTTGAAATGCAATTGATCATTTCTCATTAATCATTGCTAATTGATCAATTTTCAATCATTTTTTAGAAATGTCTGTCTGTCTGTTTATCTGTATGTTTGTTTGAACACGCATCGCTGCTAAAGTACTGCGTTCACGATAAAACCTCACCCAGAAAATCATAAAGCATTCTCGAGCAACATTTAGTCTTAGTTTCATTATAATCGATGCACGCTATCAAAAGTTATTGTAATTTTAATGACGATGCGACTTAAGTACCAGAGAAAAGTAGATAAGTAAGCTGACATAATACATTCAGATGATTTTATTAGTCACTGTTTTTTTACATTAGGTTCCACGCGGACGGAGTCGCGGGCACAGGTAGTAAATAATAATTATGTTTGTATCCAATACGAGTCTTCTTATGATAAGACATGTAAAACTTCACAACTGCCTGCTTTTCCAGCGTTATTACAACGGTATCGCAAAACTCGAGACGACTGGAAAGCAACTTATTCCAACTCGGTATCCCGATGTAACGATTCCCGCATGGCATGCCGCTTTGACACAGGAAAGCTTTTATCTCAAACAATGCATAGCGTTTCCGATTGTAAGTGATATAAATTTATACACAGTTATACGACAATTTATAACTAAAAAGTGGTACAGTTTAAAATCTAAATACTAGAAACTGTAACAAACTGGTCGTCCCACGTTTCAGACTTAGCAAAACCGGTAATCGTTTCTTAGGTAATAGTGTTAGGTTTTACAATAAAGTCCCAAAGCATATTACCGATTTGCCGGACTGTAAATTTAAGCACCATGTCAAGCGGGTTTTAGTGTCGAAAGGCAAAGAGGATCAATACGTGAACGATGGTGACGTTTGAAATTAACTCTTCTCTGTGCATCCACTAAAAACGGTATTGTAACGTATAATGTATTCGAAATATATGTATATGTTAAAAATAAGTACCCGATCGAGTTTCTTGCCGGTTCTTCTCGAAGACTGGGTTGTTTTCCGAGTTTAGTTTTGACGTTCATAAGCGCCTTATTAGGACCTAAACTGAATAAAGTAATTTTGATTTTGAATCCTTACAGTTGGAAATCACATAATATGTTATGTTAGGACCGCAAGAACCTTTAAAAAACTGAATTTCGTAAAAAAACCGGCATGATCTAAATACTAGAAACTGTGACAAACTGGTTGTTCCACGTTTCAAACTTCGTAAAACTAAAAAAGTTTATTAGGCAATATTGTTAGGTTTACAACAAAGTCCCAAAGGATATTACCTTTTTTTTCTCGAACTGTCTACGCTATTGACCTAGCAAGGTCTTAACAGCTTCACCGGACTACATACCGAATATTACCGATTTGCCGGATTGTGAGTTCAAGCACCATGTCCAGCGAGTTTTGGTGTTTGGAGATTCTTATCGGCAACTTTTTGTGTGACTAATAGTGGTGGGGTTGAACACTAAGTCGGGTTGAGTGTTGAAAATACCGGTTCTCGTCCGATTACCAAAGTTAAGCAACGACGTGCGCGGTTAATAATTAGATGGGTGACTGCCTGGGATTACCCCGTGACATTGGTTTTTTAGTATTTGCGTGAACGCACACAACGGCAGACCTCTATATTTGTTTATATGGAAGATTATAAGTCCTCATTTTATATAGAAATAGGTAGATATTATATTATTATGAGCACATTTATTCTACTCAAAAAATACTTCATACATTTAAAACCACGTAGATACTTATTGTAGTTTTTACCATGGCTATGATAATTTTCACTTAATTGAACACATTAACATTGACAAATTTTAAAAACAGACTTTTATTTATATTGATTTTGAAAATTAAGATTCTGTTATACTTAAATATCATATATAACAACATTAATTTTGTTAACCTGTTTGATCCAGAATATGCGTAAGGAATCGGTATTCGTTGCCGACAGTATTTCCTCCTATTTAACAAAATTAATGTAATTAAATAAATTTAACCCAGAAATTATATATATGGGTTAAATAATATATAAAATATATATTCTGTGAAGTCAAGGAATTTTTATTTTATTTATTTCTACCAATAGAATAAAACAAAATATTTTTATACGAATCCTTCTCAAACCGATTATAAATGAAACTTCGAATAAAATGTATGTATGATCGATTAATGGCAAACAAGAAAGGTAGTGATTTTAATTAATAATAATACTAGTAGGTAATGGTAGAGCATTGTTTAACAAACTAATCACATGCACTACTAACAAAGGATATACACAAAAACATTATAATAGTAACCGCCAATATGACTTTTATTACTTATCTATGCAATATTATTTTACTGTAATTACTATCGGAACAAACAATTAAAATAGATGTAGTAAGTATTTTAGTTTTGGTATTTATTGTAATTTGATATAGTTACAATATATGCATTATTATATCATATATCAATGTTAATGAATCAAAACAATAAAAAATAGCTATATACCTCAATACATACCTAATAACTTATGACTGTACTTACAACAATTACGGCGTAAAAATTTTGAAGCGTATTGTAAATAATGCCATCTATACAATTTCTGTAGAACTATATCAAATATTACCGTATATGATACTGTTATAGCTTCTTGTATACCAGTTATACCTTTGTACCAACGTATCTATCAACATAGATGGCGCTTATTTCAAAGCTGTTATCGTATTACAGTTTGTTAGTTAAACTTTTAAAAAGTTACAATAATTTCATACAGATGTCGTAAGTAGTATTTAAACCAAGCAACACAAAATTTATAATAATTGAAGAACAACAAATTCCAAACCCTCTTTATATGTATTAGTATATTATTGCACCATTATCATACATAGCATCGATTATCCTATAGGGTTATCGATAATAGGTGTATTGTAATCTAAGTGAAGTTCTTTCCTAGGCTTTGTGTTATTAAAATTATTTACTTATAAAAGTAACCTATTTAACGTAAAAATATTATATATACGAAATCACCTTAATTACTCGAACTGGAACTGACTATGCTATTGACCTAACAAGGCCTTTACAGCTTCACCGGCCTACAGATATACGAAATCAATTGAACGAGAATTAAAACTAAAAAGGTTATATTCTTTATTACTCACTATCGAATCCGACAGTTTAGATTTAGGCTAACTAATTTCAAAATAATTTTATATAATTATTATTGTTTTTCACTTAAAGCCACTTTTTCGAATGTTAACTGTTGACTTGATTTGCGTTTTATCGGAATTGCTGGTAAACGTATAAAATCACGCAGCCGAAATGGCAATTAACACAAAACTGCCAAAGTGACTGAATCTCTATACAAATTCCGCGAATAGAATTGAACACTCTATATGCAATTTTATACGTATAATGGTTTCGTAAAGAATTTATATACCAACTATAAAACATGGGTGTGCTGTGCTGTCTGTGTGGTTAGCTATTTAATGCGGTATCATTGAATCGCCTAAGTACTATATTCAAGAGCTCCGTTACGAAGGAAAAAACCTCTTTGTGTGATTATTACTACCAAAAAACATAAAAATAAGCTTGTAGGCCTTAAATAGAAAATAAAACAATGTATGTTATATATAAACATTGAAGAATACTCTAACAGTAGAACTGTCTTGTACATAAAATGAAATAACTTTATTGAGAGTATAAGCTACTCTACGACAAATAAAGAAATAAAAATAAAAATGTCCACCACTATCAATCATCTGGTAACGTTACTGTCAGTTGGGGTATTCATAATATAAGTGGCAACATCTGGACCTGTAGGTCGAACACGCTGGCTCTCGCCGACGCTGCCGCAGCAGTTTTGTTTAGCTCGCTCAACTCTCGTGTTGTTATTATGTAATTTCAACAAAAAAATAACTTCGACTAGCTACATAGTCTAATAACGCAAAAATATATGAATTACTGTCTCTACATTACGTCATATATCGGCTATATTCTGTTGAAAGCTACGGAAGTTTATCCAAATCGCTATAAAATTTTCTTTAATTCGAATATATATTTCATACAAAATGAAAAATACTATCTTATCTGAAATATTGGTAATTGAAATCAGTAAGATAATATGAAGTACGTATATATGATATCAATCACCACAACTAGTACAATTAATCTATCTCCTAAAGTATATAGTTGCATTAAATATAAATCGAACATTTGATGTTTGAGTACTATGTTTTTTTTTTCAATAATATATAAACATAGATTATTTTAAAAGTTGCGGTCCGGATGATAAACAAGTAAAGAAACATTTTTGTATATATACTTATATTTTTCTTTTAGCTCTAATAATTCTGAGATCTTATAATCTTTTTCAAATTATAAATATCTCATTACTACTTACACCAACAACAAATTTACAGATTTTAAATTACCCCTATTACATTTTATCATTACTACCTATGGAAAATCGTAGTGGTTTGTAGCCTATACAATATTCAGAAGAGTCGCTATCGTCCAGTAAATGTGTCATCAAAATCGGTTCAGCTGTTTCATTTATTATAACGGATAAGCAAATGACACTTAAACTGTATTTAGATGTATGTATAGATTTTAGTAAGTCGTAGTGATCTAGTGATTTGACTGGTGTAATTTCAATACGGTATCTACAGGTTCGAACCACAACATGAACCAACGATGTTTTTGGAATATGCGTCACTAATTTAAATCGGTAACACTATCGGCTGATGGTGAAGGGAAACAACGTAAGGAAACCTGAACCTGAGAAATGTTCTTATAGTAACAATATATGTGGGAAAATATAGAACTGGATTTCGGAGTTTGAAATCGTTAAGACATCGTGGGCTGGCGTGAATATGTCCATACCTTCCTTCGGAAAGAAGCCTGTAGCTATGCTCTTACAGGCTGATGTGATGGTGATAGATTTTACTAATAGTCGATTACATGCTTTATATATTTTGCGCAGTAGTCCGGTGAAGCTGTAAAGACATTGCCAAGTAAATAGCGTAGACAGTTCGAAAAAAAAAATTCGTGGTGGTGGAATTTATACACTACCTGCTCGTGATCTCCATACACACGGTGATCAAGCCGTCATGGTGAATCTCTCCTTTTGTCATGTTATAAATGGCTTGCAGGCCGGCATGACAGCGACGACTGCCCATGGATTCTTGATCTCTCAAGGATCACCAACGTTTTTGGATTGCTCACCATCAGTTACAGTGCAATTACTCTGTAGGAATATAATAAAAAAGTATGATGGTAATGCTTATCTTACATATCTTACTAGTGGCCCTTCTCGGCTTCCCCTGGTTCAGGTACGTAAACTGCACTTGTGAGAAGCGAGGGCAGATCTATTAAGCTGATAGCTTTTTTAAATTGCTACGTAAGCAAATGTGAAAGCCGAACTATCGACTGATTTGTTTGGTTACTTTTGATTTAAAAAAATTACATAAAAATTATTACTATGTCTTATCTTTAGTAGGTGAATATATGCTACCGTGGACTTTTTTCATAGATTAATAACGCAGCACACGTCATAGAAGCTCTGAAAAAGGACCACTTTTCCGTGTATCCTGACAAATATCGTCATAACTTTAAATGATTTGTGTATATTAATATAATAGATAACCTAAATCCATCTGAAATAGTGTACCTTTCAAATAGTGAAAGAGTTTTTTAAATCAATACAGTAATTCCGGAAATTAATTTTCCTCACATAAACAAATATACAAAATGCAGAGCGCTCTATAATATTAATTTAGTTAACTATATTTGTCTTTTTTGTCTTATACAAAAATCAAATAAATATTATGGTTGTCCGATTAGATGTAGACAGTATTTTTCCTTTCATAAAGCGTGTCACAAGTGTGAAGCTAAGCCGCATTAAGAAAGTGTCCTTGACCTCGGCTAACGACAATTAATTTTACCAAAGTACGTTTTATGTATTGGTACACACTGTACCCATTCCCACAAACATAGAAACAGACAAGCGAGGTCGTAGAGAATTATTACAATGGACTTTTAAACAACAAAACACAATTACACAATTTCTGAGATAAAGTCAGTGTCTAATTGTTACCGTGGAATATTGCGGTGTTATTACAAAAAAGTTAAATACGTATTGAACACTGGCTTTAAAAAGGTTTCGAATTAAATGCACCGCGGTCGCTGAATGTTCGCCATCTTGCTCTTTTGTCTCGCTTTGGTTACGTTAGGTTAGACTTGCGAAAAAAGATAACGCGAACTTACCTCGGGCGAGCGCGTTGCATTTAATTCGAAACCTTTTTAAAGCAAGTATTTAACTTTTTTTTAATAACACCGTTAGTGTTTAAGCTTAACAAGGGTAAGATATAATAGGATACTTAGGCTTACTGGACCGCCGCCACCTGTCTTGATTCACTTCCTTGTCTGTTAGTTAGTCTGTTTGATTTTCTACAAGTGGTATTAATGTTACCAATTTTTTTTAATATTAGACACAGTAATTAGGAAATATAACTGTAACAAATATAAGATTTTTTCAAAAAACTGTATTATTATTAGTCTTACTTCTATTATCCTTATATTATTAATCACTATTTGGGACTATGTAAAGTTATTGAATTATTTTCTTTACCAATCTATTTAAATAAAAATCAACTGCCTGAAAACTAGAAATGAGCAATTGTAGCTGAACAATAAAGTAACAGAAAAAACTAGAATAATAACAATTCTCCACATAATGTATTTATCAGCTAAAATTAGCTGCAGATAACATGTGATCACTATCTGGTTGGTGAGTTTTGGGTGGTCGAGTATTTTAATTGAGTGATACACTTTATACAGTATTTATTTCTGTCTGTAGAGCATAATATCTTTTATCGTATTATATACTGTGTAAGTATTATATTTGTCGCAACAATAGCGCTATTGTAAATGAAATACATTCGTAGTAAAAATAATTCGTAATAAACATTTATTTATTCTGGGCCCAACGCCTTCCATAGCAACATCGTTTTTCGAAATTAACGGGTCTTCTATTAATGACTACTAATAATATGAAATATCAACAAGTAATAATGGTATCCACAAGAAAAAGAAAATAGCAATAATCTATAACTGACAACGAAATTATCTATATTATCTACCTATCTATTCTATATCTTCTATACATATAATAAAAATGAAGTGTCTGTATGTAATATCAAAATAACACTTTTTTACTGATTGGGTGTGAAAGTATACACGCAACTGATAACAAAAATGCATTTTTTTTAATTTTTGTCGGTCTGTCTGTCTGTTTGTTCCGGGTAATCTCCGAAACGGCTGGACCGATTTTGACGGAAATTTCACTGGCAGATAGGAAAAATTACAGCGGGTTACTTAGGCTACTTTAAATTAGACTATCTGTTAACCGCGGCTTTGTCTGCAATGCTATCTTCAAAACGGTTGGACCGATTTCCACAGGACTTTCACTGGCAGATAGCTGACCTTATAAATAGTAATTTAAGCAATTTTAATTTATACTAGCTGTTAACTGTGGCTTCACCCGCAACATTATCTCCAAAACGGTTGGACTGATCTTCGCAAACTTTCACTGGCAGATAGCTGACCCTATAAAAAGTAATTCCAGCAATTTTAGTTTATACTAGCTGTTGACCGTGGCTTCATCCGTAGTACTATCTCCAAAACGATATGACCGTTTTTTGCGGGACTTTTACCGGCAGATAGCGGACGTTATAAGAAATCATTTAGTCTATTTTAATTTATACTAGCTGTTAGCTGTGGTTTCGCCCGCAGTGCTATGTCCAAAACGGTTTGACCAATTTTCATGGGTCTTTCATTGGCAGATAGCTGACCTTATAGGAAGTAATCTAACTTATTCTATTTTAGACTAGCTATTACCCGCGACTTCGTCCGCATGAAATTTAGCAAAAGTATGTTGTTCACTGTAAACATGTGCGTAAGATGTGCTTTGTACTGGACTCCAAGAATAAATATAATTGAAACTCATATATCTGTATCTATGTATGTAATTTGAATTATATTGTATTTTCTGTCATTTTGCTTTATTTACCGCGCTTTCATCTACATAACTCAGCAACCATAGTAACATATAAGAATATTGTATCCAAGTCAATGAGCACTATTTAAATTGTCGAATATTAAAAACTGCTTAGACAGATATAAAGTTTTATACCTTGATTTATATTTAAGCGAGATTTCAAGACGTCAGCTCATTCATTGTATACAATTCAACAATATAATTATTAATAGGAAATTTGAAAATAGAAGGGGTCTTTCTAAAAAGATAATATAAAAAAGACCATAGACCAAAGACCATAAACGTATTACTTATTGACAATATGGGCATATTATATCATCATAATAACATCTTTAAGTCATTGTTTCATTAGTTCCTTATACAGTGTAAGCGAGCACTGAGGTAGTTACATGGTGGATTAAGGTTCCAAATATGTTGCTGATGATAAACCTCATTTGACACAGTTAGCATTTATATATCTAATGTATACGTTACATGTCACTACTACGTTACAGTTGTTTATAAAGAGCATTTCTATAATTGTACATGGTCTCACAATTTTATATTTCTTTAATACAATTTAAAAAAACGCGTGCGGAGCTGCGGGTACAGCTAGTTTTAAATACGGCTGTACTGCAACTAGCCTTGACACTGGCATACGCGTCAGCGTGGGTGCAATAGGGACGAGGTACGAGCGCGGGTGAACCTGCTCCGCCTTCACCTCTTTTGCGTCCCTCTGATACCTAAATTTGTGTTCATCTACTTCAGAGTGGTCAAAAAGCTTAACGCGGACTGTAGACAAATAAACGCGAAAGCACAGAGTATTTACCACAGAAAACATTGTCTACTTTTATATCGGTCTTTATTCCAGTGTTTTCCTTGCTAAGGAATAGGCAAAGGTACCTAAATCGTGCACAAAGTCAGACGCTATTTCGTAATCTATCTTCAAGAAACGATTTAACCGGATAATAAGCTGAATTTAGTAAAAGACCAACATCATTTAAATACTAGAAACAGCAACAAATTGGTCATTCCATGCTTCAGGCTCACTACTCCAAGGATTAAAAGGCCAAAGCTATGTCTTTAGTGTCATTAATATAAATACCGAAACCATATATTATAGACTATTAAAACTTATAACATAAAATATTGCAAACCTATATTGCCATTGTAATATCTGTACATAAATAGGCAAAGATAAAACAGTTCAGTACATTTTTTAATATACAAAAAGGTTTTGTTTCAATGTTTGTCTATGGACTTTTTTTTATTTAGGAGCTATCGACGAGCTTTAGTGTTAATGTCAATAAAAAATTGGAAAGAGATCGTTTTGTTTTCCTTAATATTAAAATTGGGAGAATTAATTAATAATGGTTGAATTTCGAACACTAGACGATAGCTAGTTTTTACTATACTAATCTTCAACAGTGATTGGTAATCAAAATGGGTTGAAGAGATCAAAAATCATGGAGTTGTATGTTGTATAGCTACCTATACAATTTGCTATGTAAGGAAAAACTGTTTGCGATGTCCTTGCGGCGATGTAAATTTTAGTCTGCTCTTCGTATCTTGCGACCTATTCACCCGGGCCCCAGCCGTTCATTCACTCCCTCTCAAAAACCAACCCTTATTCGTGTGCAAACATAAACTGACAACGATGTTTAACAAAATACGTGTCTTTTTTTTATTATTATTTTTTTTTTTTATTGTAGCTCGGCAAAGTGACTGTAATGTGCCTGATGGTAAGCACAGTACAATCCAAAAACAATGGCGACCACCGAAAGACATACTATCTATCGCCGGTCGCCGCTGTCATGCCGGCCTGAAAGCGACCCAGTCAGGGACAGCCCCCACCCTGGTTACTGGATATACACCGGCTGATCCCGGAACGCGACACGCCCAAACGTGTCACTATGGTGGGTGTTCCACCTGGTGTACGGTGGTCGCGATCCAGTCGGGTACAGACACCCTACCACCCCGCAATACACCAATACACCCCCATACACGTTGTAGGTGGTAGAGTCACACTGCATGTAGGTGGTGGAGCCACACTGTATTTATTACTAGTTTCAGCATTATTGGGTCGGCTCGCCCGGGAAAGTACCACCCTCCCACAGAACACCGACGTGAAGTAACAGTGCTTGCATTGTTGCGTTTCGTTCGGTCAGTGACAGTGCCGGAGGCCCATCTCCCATACCCCTTTCCCTACCACTCCCCCCTCCCCCATACACAGGTTGGGAAACGCACTTGCAACTCGCCTGGTGTTGCGAGTGTCTATGGACGGTGGTGATCACTTAAAATCAGGTGACCCACCTGTTCGTTTGCCTCCTTTTGACATAAAAAAAATACACAAGATTAAAAATTATGCAGTCATTGAATACTGACATTAAATTTATGTTTGTCAATCTGTTTCTTTCTTTAAAGGAACTTTAGTATTCGAGGCACGTAACAACAGAAGAGAATAATTTCAGAGCACGAACCTTCAATGAAAATCGAAACGGAAATATATCTGAATAAGAAACTTTTGTATTCTTTTTATTTCGGCCAAATAAATCGTATTATCACGACATTGTTTGTAAAACATTTGATCTCGCGTATGTATTTCTACATCATCAGATGATATTATTAGCCATTGCTTTTTTTACATTAGGTTCCACACGGAGCATCTATGATATTGTTACCTGCAATTATTTCGCGTGGAATTTAGCAGCAAAGGATTTTTGTTCAGTGTAAGCATGCGCGTATTTACTTAGTTTATTACATTTGCGAGGACCTCTTTTATTTTTCTAAAGTAAACGTAGTCGAATTTACTTCTTATAACAATTATCAATCAGTTAAAGTCCTGTCAAAATCGGTCTAACCGTTTCGTAGATTAACTGGAACAATCAGACAGATAAAAATCTTTTTTTTTGTTATTGTTATAAATACCTTTTAAACTTTCATACCCATTTAATATTAAAACTGTTACTTTGACATTGCAAACATTAACTTAGATTTTATTTTTTGCATTGATTATACTAATAATATTCAAACAATTATATTGGATGTAACTGGCCCAAACAACTTTGGATAATCCGCTTAAAAGGGATTAATTAGACCCTAATTTATATTACCCACTGCTTCCGCTTTTGTAACTTTGTTAAATGAAGCAATAATTAATAGACCACTTTAATTTATTTTAATATACGACATACTGATTACATTTAATGGCATGAACATAATAAAAGTCTACATTATAAATTAAATGATCCATAGTAGTGTTTTTTATATTGACGTATTTAATAGTTTTATATGGTACATTTAGCATTTATGGATCAATAGTTATACATATATAAAAATCGTTTTTTATGTCCGTCTACTCGTCCTTTAGTTCTTTTAAATTACGTAACGGATTTTGTTACCGTTTTCACCAACTTTTTCGAACTGTCTACGCTATTGGGCTAGTAAGGCCTTAACAGCTTCACCGGACTTGGTAGTCCGGTGAAGCTGTTAAGACCTTGCTTGGTCAATAGCGTAGTCAGTTCGAAGAAAAAAAAAAAAAACATTCACCGGACTTGGTTTTCACCATAAGTTAGTGAATTTCTTCTATAATGTTTAGTGAAATTAATTGAAGTCGATGTATTGTAATCAGGTCGCAAAAAATATATTTCGGGCGCTTACAATTACTTACATTGGCTAAAGCTAACGAAATACATGAATATAATATACTACAAAAGTGTATATCTGCAAAATACCTACTGAAAAGTCTCTGATATACGAGTATATTAATCTCTCCGAAGGATAATCCACAATAACTATTGAAATTATACTTCTTTTGGCGCGTTAGGGAAAAATGATGAGAGTACATTTTTACGATGCGCGCGCACACCGTCACGAAAAACCGACACCCTGAAGTAAGCTATAGTCAACATTTTGTTTCTTTGTATTTGTTGTTTGTATTTCTTTGTATTAAAACTTTCAATGTATTAAATACCTTTATTCTATTGTTAATGTCGTTTTTCCTACAAACGTAGAACAAGGCGAAAGATAAAATTTTTGACAAGAGTTTTATATTGTTACGCCAAAGAAGTATAACTTCTAACGCGTGTACATAAGTACACACACACACTTTTATTTTCATTTTTTACTTATTACTAAAAGCATAATGTATTATTCGAGACTCTCTTTTGATAAATAATGTATTTATTCTTGACAATTAAAATTTATCATCACGTTGAGCATTTAATATAGAAATTGTTCCTTACACCATACCAATTCAGAGATTATTTTGTCATCCTCGATTTGAAATTACGCATAAAAAAGTTGTGTGGAGGTAATTTACAGAACTTGTTTGAGTTTATAAACTGTAATTATCCAAAGCGCCAAAAATGCACGGAGTATCATATCTGCAAGTAATATTTTTTCGATTACTCGTTGGTCGTGGAGACGTTATGTTTAAATTGTGCTATGCTTATTAGGAACCAGGTACCAAAAGGTATAATGCCGTCATAAAATATCCACTTGGAAAAGTGTCTACATACTTACATAAATACATACACATTTTTATTGTATAGAGTTACATCGAATTAATCACATACGGTAAATAAACTGTTTTGAAATAAAATAAAAATAAACAATATTTGGAATGTTTCTCTAGGAATTCGTTTGGCCATAATATCGTTCATCTGCTAGCAGCATGTCATCTCAGTATATACTTACTCTCTACATGTCTCGGTTTATAATCCCAATCTAAATTATCGCACGCGTTGAGACCAGAATTACTCGTACCAGCTGTTACTAATGTGCAATATACCGGCTTGTATATATTGAATTATTATTTTTGTTTCTCTTTCGATACCAATATGCTACTTTATTAATGCTAGAATTATTATAAAAATACCCTACATACAGATATGTAAGAAAATATAGATAGCACATTTCATTACATAGTATAAAACAAAGTCCTCTACCGCGTCTGTCTGTCTGTCTGTTCGTGATAAACTCAAAAACTACTGAACGGATTTTCATGCGGGTTTCACCAGTGGATAGAGGGATTCATGAGGAAGGTTTTGGTATATAATTTGTCAAGGATTTTTTTTATAATTAGGGCGGGACAACGTCTGCCGGGCCGGCTAGTTTACTTATAATATTATTGGGTGTGACCGTGTGCACTGATCCCACCAGGCAGGTGGGATAAAAAAAAATGAACAAAAAAGGCGTAAAAGATAGAAAGAAAGTATGGAGCTGTAGGTGTAGACCTTTTTAAGGTATATAATTCCGTAGTATATTATTTTTATGTATCTCGTGTTTATTACAGCTTTATTATAATTTATCAAATTTTCTCTACTTTCTATAAATATAATATTAAAGTATTATATATATAAACCTACCTGAAGATATATTACAAATGATAGACGAAACCGTATCAAAATCCGTTACATAGTTTAGTACTGAGTGCACATACACATAGACTAACGCATTTGTTGTATACTATATTATTGATTTTACGTAAATAGGTACCGGAATCTAGTTTTATATATGCAAATACACTTTTTGTAATACCTACGTGTTACTCAAAATGACTATACGTCCGTGATACGAATATGTTTGACATTCAATATATCATCTGCCTCTTTTACCTTCCGAACGGTACTCAGTGTTGTATTTTTTGTTTGTGACATACACATCCAAGTAGGGTAAACAAGCTGTTCAGACCAGGTGCTCTAAAAACATTGCCCACAACTGTCTGTAATTTGACACATGCCCTACCGTGATCACCGTATATGGCAACCGGTTTGGCGACAATTTTATAACCACCATACAGTGTCTGAGACAAGTTTATTGTTCTCTAAGTTTATATAAAGTGTTAATTTTATAAATTACGCTTTTTTTAATATTTCATCAATAGGTTAATCTCGAGGTTAGTATTATTTAAATTACTACAATAGAACATATCTTTGTATGAGGTATTCCATATCAAATCACTTTTAAAGCCCACTTCTTTCTTTCGATTTGGCTAAAGTTTTTTTTTCTTTCTACTCCATTAAAAACACTTTTTTTCATTTATCAGGAAATTTTTTTACCCAAACCAAAATATATATGAATTTTCTTAAAAGAATCCTTTTTCAAATAGCTATAAGAACTTCAAACATTGAATAATTGGTATTTTTTTTAATCTTCATCTTTAAATTTATTTTCCAAAAACAATACAAAAAAAATTTAAGGTGTTAAAATCTATTAAATTTTTCAATTTTTCGACACAAATCACCATGTTTTATCAAAAATATCATAAAATAAATCCAGCTGAGCTTATTTCACAACATACTATTCTGGAAATCTTTAGGGACTAATAGAGACCTCAGAGTTTGATAAACTGTTTAGAATGTGGAAATCTTGATTTTTTCCAAAAAAATGAATACACATATAAATAGTTTTCTTGTATTTTTTTTTTCAAAAACTACAACAGAAAAACATAAACATAAAAAAAATATTTATTCCATTTCCGAGAAGCCACAGGCTTTTGAAAAAAATATCCATCGCATGTCAGCTTGAATACATAAAATTTGCAAAATAACATCCGATCAAGTAATTTGCAATTTAATTACCTATTTCTTTTGTCTTAAAACATATTACTCAAAAAATTATTGTTTACTAAAATATCTACATAATATGAATTTAACTATAAATACGTCTTGAATAAAATGTACTATTTAAACACAGGTCTTAATTCGTTTCGTACCGTTCGTACTTATTTACCTAAACAACCTTTAACATTATTCCACGAAGTATTCACCAGAATTCGATAACTTGCAAAGGAGCAAATTCGAATAACATCTGTCTGCGCCCTCGACCTTTCACCTCTCTGACCGCTATATTATTACAGTCTAAAGTTCAATGGACGGATAAAATATATTTATTTAATTTCGCAACGAGCATTAGTTTGTAACTCTTTCAAATCCATTTTAATTTAAATTTAATAAGACAAAATATAATCTCGAAAACTGGTTTGTTAATATTGCTCAATTTAGACAACAAGAAATGATTATGTTTTTATTATGTACATTTAGACAGAGTATTATTACTCTGTAGACTCTCTATTAGAATTGTATTAACAAAAGCGCTTGACTACAAAGTATCGATATATATATGATTTATGGCAAATAATACAGTATTTTTATATCAATTAATGTTTATAGTAATATAATATCCTTAATACTATTATAACAACGAAAATGAGTTACATAAGAAGACATAGGGTACCTACTTATATGTAATTAAGAATGTAAAATGTGAGGTCAACTATATAAATTTATTATTATTGATATTTTTTTCCAATTTCTTTATTTGTTGTCTCACATGTTACTTGTTGTCACATGTTATCTCCAAGTTGCAGTACGTATAGAAATGTATCTTCTTCCCTTATCTAATGGTTCTAGTGTTTTACCTAGAACTTGAAGTTGTAGCTTCTAGGTCTACAGTTTCTTATATCACGTCTGGTTTGGAGCAGAAGTTTATGTTACAAACTATTTTTCTTGTGGAAAGATTGTTCCTGCACAGAGTCACGTTAAAAACGCAAATGTAAAAAAAATAGATCAAAAATGCGTTTTTTTAACTGAAGTCAAAATTATCAGGAAAATTGATCTGGGCATATACCTACATACAGTTTTTGTTACAACCTACGAAATTATGCTCGGAACTAAAAGGTCAACGCTAATAGGTCATTTAGCAGCGAAATTAAGTTCTAAACGAGGTTTTGGTAATTTACCTTCGGCGAAAACGTTTCTCAGTATAAAAAGGGAAACACGAAACGAACTAATGTC
>AP028434.1:10667239-10721875 GCA_036509395.1 Antheraea yamamai | reverse complement strand
CAGTAAAAGTAAAATTCCCGTTAAAATAGGTCCAGCCGTGTTGGAGATTACTCGGAACAAACAAACAAACGGAGAAAATATAATAATCTAAAAATATAGACAAAGTATAAAAAAAATTTTTTTTGGTCATTTGTAGCCATATCCATTCATCAAAAAGTTGTTATTTTAATTGTACATACACAAACTTTATTTTTATAATACGTAATAGAGAACAAATAAAAAATTGGAAATAAAAATAGTATAAACTTTTTGCATAGGAAAACAAAATAAACTTTGATAATGTTTGCGATAGAAACTTACCACGTTACCATGGCAACGTATATAACACTAACGCTAACTAAATCTCTCGAAAGGAAAAAAGTGCCCGATTTTGAAACATTTTTCATTGGTGCTCTGTTTATATTAGTCTTAGCGTGATGATATATAACCTAAAGCCTTCCTCGATAAATGAGCTATCTAAAACAGGAAGGTTTTCTCAAATCGGACTGGTAGTTCCTGAGATCATAGCGTTCAACCAAACAAACAAACTCTTCAGCTTTATAATCTTAATATATATATTTCTTGTGTGCGTGTGTATGTGACTGAACTCCTCCTAAACGACTGGACCGATTTTGATGAAATTTTTTGTGTGTGTTCGTGGAGATTCGAGTATGGTTTGGACAATTGGACCCGGTAGGTGGCGCTGCGGTTGGCTTTTAGGGATTTCATTTTTTATTACCACGGCAGGACAAAGTCCGCCAGGTCCGCTAGTATTAGTATAGATTTGCAGCTCTAACAGCTTTAATCTCCTGAATTATTATGAAGTCAATAATTTTGGAGTAATAAAAACTAAGTAAATTTCGATCAGGTTATGCAAAATGTAATAATTTAATATTGACATTGTTAAATTCTGTTAATTTTAAACGTACAAACCATTCATCATAGTTCTCATATTCATTCGCTTAAATAAAACTAGACTCTACTTAATTGGTTTATGGTCGAATTTGACAGAGTAATTTAACTCTTCCGCTTTTTAATTTTATAAGGCAAAGGAAGCCATAAAGATTTATGCTCGATTGCACGGACAAATAAAGGACTGTATATTTATTTGTATGCAAATTAGAAATATTTATAATTTAAAGTTATCACGTTTGAGTTTGTTGATTTTGAACGGATTGACTTGATTAATTACAGTTCAATGTAATTGCAAATTGTTTTTTTCGAACTGACGGGCCTTTATAACTTCACTGGACTTTTTGGGCGTACGCTTAAGACAGTCGTATGCCAACAGGCTCAAGTTTGCCAGATTGTGATTGTTTATTCGTGTATTTTTTATACCACGAAGGGGTATGGTATGACACGGTATGATATGCTATCACCGTACCATTTAAACATATATTCTTCCCTCATTTCCTTTAATTTATACAAAAAAATGACATAACTGTGTCTTGATTTTAATATCTACCACGATTCTTTCCAAATTATAAGCTTAAGATAATTCTAAAAGTGTATATAAAGCTTAGTCAATGTGAGGGTAAATTTATACTAAATACAGCCGAGTCACTTAAGCACACAATTATCCAAACATGCTGTTCCAATCAAAATGAAAATCACGTCATTAAATTTAATTGGTACATTTTACTAAGCTACGGCCTTACATGGAGCGACTTTCGTATATTATCAGGACTATCATTCCAGTATTAATAGTTCGTACTTATAATGTTTATTACTTTGTGGTCAGAACATAAATAGTAATAAGAGAAACGTAACTAAAATTAAGATTTGTTTCGTATTTACATTTATCAACATTTTTGTATTTATTGTACCGAGAAACATAAAAATCTGTTTAAAGGTAGTCCGGTGAAGCTGTTAAGGCTAGTTGCTAGGCCAATAGCCGTAGTCAGTTCAAGAAAAACAAAACTGTTTAAAGGATTTGATAAATATCATCTTAAATACTTCAACCAAGTAACTATTTTAACTTAATGATTCGACGAAAAAACTCTCTAACACCAATTATTTGTTATCTAACAATTAATTTCGAACCCAGACATCGTGTGGGCGCGACCAAATGAGAGACTAAACGCTAGGGTGAACGTACACCTTAGTATCTTCAAGTTAATGTTCACGGTTTTATAGCGCAAACAATTTTGAATGACCCAAATGGTCAGGTGCAATGTTCTTTTGTAATTGTAAAAGTTAATTGGTATTCAGTTGATACATTATGCCGGCAGTCACGTTCACGTCGTAGTGGCGAACGCGATTAGACTATGTTAATTCGCTCATTCATAATAAAATTGACGAAAAATGACCTTAAACGAAAATAATATTGAAGCGACATCGCTCACGCAAAATCTTTATTAGGGTCGTGTGCTTAGATAACACAAATTAAAGCACAAATAAATAACCAAAACTAAAGACACTCGACCTCGTAAACTTCTCAAGGATTATCGATAAATTGCGAGTATAATATATTTTTCGTCATCAAGTATCATTGTTTTTTAATCCCCGTGTGCTCCAGTAACAAAACCGTACGGTTTAGAACATAACTTAACGTGATCCCGTCTCGAATAACGGTTGCCAGTCGTAGAAAATAATTGCACTGAACGTTAACATTCCGGCCAATGGGTTGTTAAAGAAACTTTCTCGAATAATGCGCCAATACGAGATTTCATCAGAAATCACGAACTTAATGTGTTCGCAGATTAATATTAGCCTAACAAATGTTCCTAGTTTATAAATGTTAACACGCGGGTTATTTTAAGTTTAGTAAAATATTTAAATTTGTTTCATTTAATTTTTTTTTACCTTAAAAAGGTATACATATAGACCATCAACGTGAATACATAGATAATAATAAGCCCTTTATTATGAACTATTACATTGGACTAAAATAAGGAATGTGTTTAGGATTTTATATTATGGGTTCTGTCTTGCAATATCCTTCTCTAATGATATTCGATCATCTTCCCACCTTATTAGTTAATGCATATTTCGCTTTAGCTCTCTAAATTATTTGTATCCATTTTAATTCATTTATTTTGGGGATATGGGATCCATATGGCATGGTCGTATATCCATATGTCTACTTCTGTTGGTTTATTCGGGTAATTATATCAACTACTATACTTTTTTCTCTTATTATGCTAGTTCTCCCTGTGTCTCCCTTTGTTAATCCTGCTAAGCTCCTCTTCATTGCTTTCTGACAGCGTTCTAAACTTCTCTCTATGGTGTTTCATGAGTGACAAAGTTTCAGACCCACAAGTAATAGCTGGAAGTACTAATGTATCAAAGATTTTCCTTTTTATTTGTATGCTTAGCTCATTGGAACTCATATATACAGTCTTATACTCATAAACAGAAATTCCGGCGACAGATTTTACTCATTCTTTAACTTGTCAACGACGTTGCGCATCCGTACCAGAGGGTTATTGATCCGAAAATATAAAAGATTTCCTCTACCCATTGTCTAAAATAGCAACGGTTTCTGGAATGAAACGGCCTAAACGTGCTCAAGTGGGTAGTCAGGGCGTGCTATATTGTAGTTAGTAACAGCTAGGTACGCTCTCTGGGACCTCAATATGTGTTTAATCAGATACTGTTTTAATTTCACGACCGATATAACATTTGCCATTCGCTGTATAATCTCGTTGTACATTAGCTAATGGATGATCGGTTGGTAATAACTTTTTTTTATCTAAAGGCATTCGTTACATTAATACATGTGCCCTACTGCTTTCTGGAATACTATTTCATCTATTTAATATAAGTTTAGCTCGATAATAAAAATATATAAATATACCTATACACTTATATGCATGTTGGTATATGTACATATATAATACTAGCGACCCGCCCCAGCTTTGCACGGGTGCAATGATATCCATTTTATTGAAATACTGTTAAGGGCAGTTTTGATCTACCTGACATGTACAACGTATGTAATGTATTTAATTGGATAAGGATAATACTGTATTGTATAAAATAGCTTGGTAAATAACACATAATTATTTTTGTAAAAAGATAAAAATGGTTACTGTGGTTTATCCTTTAAAGATAAATATATATCATCATGAATTTTTTTATCAATCTTTTTAAGATATACAATTCCGTAGTACATTAATTTTATCTATCTTGTAAGGTTTAGTCAGCGTTTGCGATTTAAGGGCACAAAAATATATTTGCTACGACATCACATTACAAATCTTTGGATATTTCGATTTTTCTGTACTATAATATGTATGTATTATACATATAAACCTTCCTCTTGAATCACTCTATCTATTGCTGAACCGTATTGAATAGTTTAAAAGATCTAAGGGAACGGAGAGCGGAAGCGACTTCATTTTGTACTATGTAAAGATATATTTTCGTAGAGATTGTTATGCTTTCCATTTTACTATAATTTAACACTAGGATATATTTACAGTTATATAAGTTCTATCTTATAATTTGAAAGGAAGGAAGTCGTTAGCGATTTCGAGTAGTCTTATAAGAATTTTATTAAAGAACCAAAACATTTTATTCAAGGTAAATATGTTACATTTTGAATATTATTTATTTCCGTGCATAGAATGCGTTGTAAAAATATAACACAGAATGAAACTGTGACATTGAGATTGTCTAAATCGAGTGGCTGAGGGTAGTTATTTATAATTTTACTCCCACCGCACGAAGTTATGCCATACGTCGTCACGATACAAGAATGTTCTATTTGGAAACTCTTTGCGAGCGAAAAGTATCCAGGAATCTGAAGTCTATTATAATATATAACATCAAATTAGAGAGAAGGAGATTTGATCATTTCAGATATGTCATAACTGAAATCATCTTTTTGTATTCAAAATTCAGCCCCAAAACATTATGAAACGAAATTTGGAATGTAACACCTTTTATCGTGAGCTGTATTCCATTCCGCAATTCTAAGCAGCTCATCGTAATTTTGCACAACCTTCGAGATACGGAAATTTTATTCTACAGATTGCTCTAACGAGCTGTAGTGTTGCATAATGCATACATAACAAGCGTAAAAGAAACACGAATATATGTGAAAAATTGTAACAAAACATGAACACTAATTTGCCTTAATTTTTCTTCCTGTCAACATTTTATATCCCACAATCTATACTAATATTATTAAGCTAAAGGGTTTGTTTGGTTGAACGCGTTAATCTCAGGCACTACTGGTCTTATCTGGAAAATTCTTACAGTGTGAGATGGCTCATTTATCGAGGAAAGCCATAGGCTATATATCATCCCGCGAAAACCAATAGGAGCGAAGCAACAATGAAGAATGTTTCAAAATATTTTTTTTTCTTTTGAGAGCTAGCTAGAGCGTTAGCCCAAAGTAACTATTCAAGTCGCGGGCAGAAACCTAGTGGTTAAATAAAATTGAAAATTCCATCACGTTAATTGCAGTTACTGATACTAAATCAGCGAGTTTCATAAAATGGGGATTGGTAATAGCATATTTATTATTTAAGCAATAATTGCCTCTGCATCGTGCAATTAAACCTGAAATAAAACTATCGTTGATAACTAGTTAGTAAACTTCGATGATTTCGAACTACAAGGACCCTGCGTAACTCGTAAAAAAGGCAATTTTCTTCTTCTCAAGTAATAAAATGTCCTCGGATAAGACGTTTTACGCTTATTTCACCTTAATGTTAGTCTTTGCTTAATGGGTTTTGATATCCTTCAATCCTAATAAATACGCCCTTAAGATTCACAAATAATATGTAAATAAAGGTAAATATCTCCAATCACTATGAATATTTTCAATATATTCGTCTTTTCTGAAGGGATGACGACGTAGTTGATAGCGTGTTCGGACACAGCGTCGATGTAAGTTGGTTGAGGAGGAAGGGGCTGGGGCCCTGACCTCCCATTGCACGGGTTCGGTGGGCTGGGAGGCAGTCTCGCAACCGGGCTGCCTCAGTCGGGTGTGACGTGGGAAACGCCTGCCGCCGGGAGTGTAGCGGAGCTTGCTGACGCAACCCCGAGACGCTCCCATAGTGTGGCGTAGGTTGTGTACCCCCCCCGGGGACCTGGGAATGTCTGTGAAGAGAATTCTCCAATAAAAACAAAAAAGGTTGGTTGAGTCGCAGCTTTCGGTGAAGGAAAACACCGTTATGAAACCATCGCATGGTGATAGGGCTTCGTCTAAGTCCGCTTGGCTACCACCCTCAATTTGAAAATCAAATCAAATCAAAAACACTTTATTCAATTTAGGCCGTTACCTAAAAATAAAATCGGCTGAGTGCCTTAAGCGCTCGCCTTAATAGTCCAATGAAGTTGTAAAGACCTTACCAGGTCAATAGCGTAGTCAATTCGAGAAAAAAAATCAATTTAGGCCCTTAGAATGCACTTATGAACGTCAAAACTACCACCGGTTCGGAAAACAACCCAGTCATCGAGAAGAACCGGCAAGAAACACGACCGGGTACATCTTTTTAACATATATATTTCCAATACATCATACAATCGTTTTTAGTGGATGCACAGAGAGGAGTAAATTCCAGACATCGCCATCGTTCACATATTGATCCACTCTATAATAGCCCTTTGACACCGAAACCCGCTTGACATGGCGCTTAAATTCGCAATCCGGCAAATCGGTAATATCCTTTGGGACTTTGTTGTAAAATCTAACACTATTTCCCAAAAAACCGTTACTGGTTATACTAAGTCTAAAACATGGGACAACCAGCTTGTCACGGTTTCTAGTATTTAGATTGTGCCGGTTTGTTATGCAGATCCGGTGCAGAATCTGTCGCGAAGCACACGTTTGTGTGTTTCGGCAACTGCACTTGAGAGCCAGCCCACTCTATCTTTACCGCGTTTTTTCATCTTAGACCACATAGTTATTTAATATCAGATAAGATGGTGGTCAAACGCTAAAACCTATAAGGTATTTTAAAAAGTTATCATCGGGATTTCTATATTTATTTATGAGCATACTCGTTTACATATGAACTCACTATCATTCTACTACTACACTACATATCATTGAACTAAACGTTTTAAATTCAGATAGTCGCCATTATCTCCCATGTTTTATACCACGACGGTACCAAACAAGCAAGCGGGCCGCCTGATGTAAAGCGGTCGCCGCAGCCTTTGGACGCTTGCAACATCAGAAGTGTGACATGCGCGTTGCCGACCCTTAAATAACATATTTATTTTCTCCTTGAAGCACTCCATACTGTAGCCCCCAGGAATAAGTTCAGTAGGAAGCTCATTCCACAACCGGACCGTACGTGGAAGAAAACCCCTCTGGAACCAGACCGTCCGAGACCATTTCGGTTCCAATTTGTGGGGATGAATTCCCTGCCGCTGACTAACAGACTAACAGCTGGAAAGCAGCTACAGGCATTATGTTAAACAATTCCTCGGAACACAACCCATTATACAAACGGTAGAACACACATAAAGAGGCGAAGTCTCTCCGTAGACTTAGAGGTTCGATACCGTTTGTGAGCTTGGGATCGGCAACAATTCTCATAGCCCCCATCTCATTTGTGCCAGGATGGTTTACTTTCCGAAGAATACTTATTTTTAATTTCCATGTTCTTGCATATAACAAGAGGTGTCAGCTGTTCTTCCGAATGTCGATCAATTTTGGGCATGGCATGTATATTGGCAATTCATTGCAGGGACTATCCAAAGATAAGCCTGCTTAGGATGATCACGCTTCCATTTATAGATTTATTTACGTAGCCAACGTCTCTACGGAGTCTGATGATACATGTACGATTTGTCAAAGATTCAGAAGGCAAATATTTGAAGCGCTGTCTAAAAGATAATGTATTAATTTAGTTAGCCCTCGTAAACTTTAATCCAATTCCTGTATTTTATTACAAAGTACAGCCACTATACCGCAAATGAAGTAGGTTTTCAAGTTTATACTCGAAGTATAAGGTACCTCTGTCTTTAATTATAATAAAAACTCACGGCAATCATATATCATCGTCTATATAATTACGCAGAAGTTAGGTTATCACCATAAAATTTTATTATATCTTTAAAAACGCTCGTACCTGCACGGCAACTATACAACGTTATGAAACACTAGCAACCGTAACGGACTTGGTTTGCCCTTAGTTTTTTTTTCTTGACACTTATTATTTTATTTATTATGTTATTTGATTTTCTAGCGTAATGATATATAGCCTGTAACCTTTCTCGATAAATGATCTATCTAACACTAAAATAATTCGAATTCGAATCGGAACAGTAGTTCCTAAGATTAGCGCGTTCAACCAAACAAATTAGCTTTATAATATTAGTATAGATTACTACTTTTCTCTCGTACTTACCTCGAGCCGTCATTCAAATTACGATAACTTTTTATAGAGTGAACCGATTTTAATAAAACAAAGACAAGTTACTCCCTAAGATATGCTTTATGATCTGTGATTTGAGGTTTTATTGTGAACCCTGTACTTTAGCAGTGATGCGTGTTCACACAAACAGACAGACAGATAGATATTTTCAAAAATGATTGAAATGTATTCTATTACTTATTCCTAGAAACCTACAACATTTTTTTTTACGAAAATCAAAAAAGGACAGCCAAGTTACATTTACATTCATATTATATGTATAGACTAGCTGTACCCGCGACTCCGTCCGCGTGGGACCTAATGTAAAAAACAGTGACTAATAAAATCATCTGAATGTATTTAGTCCATTTACTTATGTACTTTTCTCTCGTATAGTAGTACCTAAGTCGCGTCGTCATTAAAATTACAATAACTTTTGATAGAGTGAACCGATTTTAATGAAACTAAATGTTACTCGAAGATATGCTTTATGATTTTCTTTTATCTCGAAAGCGGAACTTTAGCAGTGATGTATGTTCAAAAAACAGACTGACAGACATTTTTAAAAATGATTAAAATATATTTTATTTCGTATTTCAAGACACCTGCAACAATTCTTTCACAAAAATCTAAAATGTTCAGACATCTTAGATTTACGTTCTTATTAAATGTATAGATTTAGCTGTGAGTTGAACGGACATTATAATTTATGGAATTCATTATATCATATCATCATCATAATTTTATAATTATTATGGTATGGCGAAATCTTGCGTTTTGTAACAGTACACAGAGAATTATACTAAATGCCGTATATAATCGATTTACTAGATAAGATATGTAAATATCTGATTCTCACTCAAACTTCGAACATTCGTGTACGCTTTTAATTATTGCCAAACTTTTTAATGTGTTGTAACTTTATCGATATTTTAGTCGAATTATAATTTATTATCTGTTACGTCTCTAAAGTATCAAATGTTAATAAATACTTTTGCTAGATTTCATTAAACAAATATAATTAAGAACATTAATAGAGCTGCAATAATAAATTAGTTATTAGTAATCATTTCAACAGCATAATTTTTTATAACATTAACAATTTTCATCTCATTACTTATAATTAATATTCTTAAAAATGAACGATATATTTGGTCTACCTTGAAGTCTATTTGCTGTATTACTTTTTGTAAAACGTATGTATGTAGTATCGTAATCTCTCGATATTAAATTCCGTTTAAAATTAATCATTCTTTAAAGAAAATATGTCTCCATTATAGTTATTAAATAATCTTGTTAATAATACCGAAGAGGAAAAGAGCAAGAAAACGAATTAATTTAAAATTATATTTACCATTAGCATATTACTGTTGCATATGTGTAGCAAATTGCGATCCTCTATGTTTAATTTTTAGTTACAAATCACATATAGGTATAGCTCTCATATTACAATGTGTTAAAGCTTTTATCATATCAACGGCTAAATTGTATCAAGTGTCTGTCCGTTAATGATTCGTAAGGATGACTCCTTTCTATATATGCTCCATTATTATTATTACTGGCGTAACAATGAAATTTAATTTATTATAAAGTAACTAATTATTTAGAGATCTAATTAGGTTAAAAAGGCTGAAATAACAAGAAGTTCCGTTTAAAACCTGGCAACCCTGATCTTCATGTGACATGTATTTCTGGTATGCTTATTAATTGGGATCAAAAGCTTAGTTTTCCTGCCTCGCGATATTTATACTCGCGATGTAGCTAATTTTAGAATTATCCTGTCACTAACAGTCACGTCGCAACAACTTAGTTATAAATACGGAAGGATAAAACAAAGTTTTATATTGTAACTGGCCGTATGCGCAATAGGATGCGCATATATGAGATGTCTTCCATTCTAAAGTCTCTGTTGAAGCCTTTAGGGGATGAATTTTCAAAAATATTTTCTTATTTCTCACATACGTTATATAAGTAACTACTGTACAAACTTTCATACTACTAGACCCAGTTTTGAAAATATTAGATAAGATATAGAAATATTATTGCTCACGGCTTCGCTCGAGGACAGTACTTTTTTTATGAAAGGCTCCCTATGAATTTGTATGAACCCGTGACAACGTGTACACCATATTTCATGATTCGGTTAAGTAATGAAGGCTTGAAAGCGTAACAAACTCGCATTCAAAATGATAATTTTATATTAATGATACTAGCTGACACGGCCGCCACGCGTTGACGTGACTCAGTTATTACGCGTTCAATTAAAATTATAATAGAGTATTCGGTTTATGGGGTAATGAGTCTGCCTAAAAACTGCCGGGGTAAAGAACGGAAAATTAAACTAAAGTTCGATAGTGATTAAGAAAGTATTTAGAAGATAAAATCAAGGACAAATCAACATAACATTTCCAAGTCTGGAGTTGTAATAGAAATTCAATACTTTGCGCCATATATGAGATATCTATAACAGTCGGTTCTATAGTTTTCTATCAGCAAAATAATTTAAAGCGCCATCTGTGCGGAACTGATGAAACTTACAATTAATAACAATAATCAACATTGACAATCATTTAATTTGTAACTTAAAAATATTGAGGTCATTAATCGAAATATACATTATCCTTTCTTTCAAGTTGGACCAAATTATATATAGATGCCTACTGCCATGAAGATCGGGAGTAGTTTCGGAGTTCGGCCTAGACAAACATCATGCCACTGGATTTTTAAATATTTAGAAAGCAGTAACAGTACAGGTACGTTGCAATGTATAGCAATGATATTATAAGTAAAAAGATGATTTACATATAATATCATTGGTGTATAGTATCAAATATCCTTACTAATATTATAAAGGTGAGTGTTAGTTTGTTTTGTTACGCTTTCACGCTCTAATTACTCAACTCATCATCATGAAATTACATAAAGGTTGTTAGGTGTATACGTACATTAACACGAGTGTAACCCCGAGCGTAAGCTTGTTACGTATAATAATGAGTACAAATTCAAATAATCATTTAAAAACATTGGTACCCGCTGTTTCGCGATACACAAAATTGCAATACCACTTATGTAAACAAATAATATACATATTTTGAAAGGAAATGAACCGGGCACGAAGAACTGCCTGCAATAATAAAACAACGTAAATAAAAGGTACGCCGCCGCATCGCACCACACCGGAACGACACTCCATTTAATAAACACACTACAATTTTACATAATACTAAATAGAAACGATACTTTAAATCTGACAACCATATGCTTCGTGTAATTCCAATATTCGAACAATGAAATGTTTATAAAATACATTAATACATTGGATAGTAAGAACCCTATATGATAAAGTCGTGTATCGCGTAGAACCTTTTTTTTTTCGAACTGACTACGCTATTGACCTAGCAAGGTCTTAACAACTTCACCGGACTACTAAGGCGAGCGCTTAAGGCACTCAGCCGATTTTATTTCACAACTAGCTCAAGGGTGCACGGCACACCTCGGCTTGGGCTGTTGCCTGATTTTCCCGCCTCCGTGGTGTCCTCACGGAGGTTTGCGACGCGTCGATGCCGCGGAGTACGCACCGCCCAAACAGACGGACGGTGTACTGGTGGACGTCGGAAATTGCCGATCTTCGTGCTGCCTGCTCCGCGGTCCGGCGGCTATTCGGACGCAGCCGTCGTAGGCGACACCGAGACCCTGAGGAGGAAGCCCGGCTGTATAGCAGCTACAGGGAGCGCAAGAAGATCTTGCAGGCTTCCATCAGCCGGGCAAAAGAGGAGGCATGGGAGGAATTGCTCCAGACGGTAGAGGGGGATCCGTGGGGGCGCCCGTATCGAATGGTGAGGAACAAGTTACTGTCCCGGGTGCCCCCGGTGACGGAAACCCTCCGGCCTGAGGTGGTGGTGAGGTTGGTGGGAGAGTTGTTCCCTAACCCTCCGGTGCTGCCACCTCATCCCATGCCTCCGCCTCCTAGGGTAGTAGTTGTGGAGGTGCTTGTTGGCCCTTATAACGGAGGAAGAGATGGGGAGAGCGCTACAGCGCCTCGGCAATCGAAGGAGAGCGCCCGGTCCGGATGGTGTCCCGGGTCGGGTGCTCGCGGTCTCGTTGGACCATATAAGGGGGTGGTTTCGGGGACTACTCGACCGTTGTCTGGAGGTTGAGGGGTGGTAGGGTGTCTGTACCCGACTGGATCGCGACCACCGTACACCAGGTGGAACACCCGCTATAGTGGCACGTTTGGGCGTGTCGCGTTCCGGGATCAGCCGGTGTATATCCAGCAACCGGGGGGGGGGGGGGGCAGTTTCAGGCCGGCATGACAGCGGCGACCAGCGATGGATAGTATGTCTTTCGTCGGTGGTCGCCATTGTTTTTGGATTGTACTGTGCTTACCATCAGGCATAGTACAGTCACTTTGCCGAGCTACGATAAAAAAAAAAAAAAAAAAAAAAAAGGTTGGGCGGTTACCGAAACCCTGGAAGCAGGGGCGGCTATGCCTGCTGGAAAGGTGGGCCGCCCCCAGGACAGCGCGTCCGCGTATCGGCCCTTGGTGCTGTTGGACGACTCCGGGAAAGTCCTGGAGAGAGTTGTAGCTTTTCGGGTCGTCCAACACCTGAAGGAAGTTGGGCCGAACGTGGCGGACGCGCAGTTTGGCTTCCGGGCAGGGCGTTGGAGTGGCAGTGGCAGTGGACGCCCTGACCCTCCTTAAGTCGCTGTCTATGGAGACGACCTCCCAAGGGGAGAGACTTCTGGCGGTGTCCTTGGTCATCGCCAACGCCTTCAACAGCCTGCCGCACAGTGTGATACGGGAGGCACTCCGGTATTTCGGTGTGCCTCCGTATCTGCGGCGGCTGTTGGAGGCGTATTTGGTCGATAGGGAGATCGCCTACATAGATGGTGACGGTCGTATGGTCCGGCGAGTCACGCGGCGGGGAGTTCCACAGGAGTGGGCCCAAGGCCGACCCTGACCATGGGCTATGACTGAGTGCTCCGCGACGTGCTCCCGTTCGGAGCGCGCATAATTTGTTACGCGGATGACACCCTAGTCGTAGCCCGGGGGGAAAGTTGGCAGGAGGTGGAGCGACTGGTCACGATGGCCACAACCCTCGTGGTCGGGCGCATTCGGCGTTTGGGCCTCAGAGTGGCCCTCGAGAAGACCGAGGCCCTACTATTTCATGGGCCTCGGCGAGGGCCACCACCTGGGGCCCACATAATGGTGGAGGGTGCCCAAATCAGGATGGGGACCCAGATGAAGTATCTGGGCCTCACCCTAGACGAGCGCTGGCGGTTTGAGCCTCATTTTGAGGGGCTCAGACCGCGAATTGTGGGGGTGGCGGCGGCACTCGGCCGGCTGCTCCCCAACATAGGAGGCCCGAATGCTGGGTGCCGCCGACTATATATGAGGGTCGTACGGGCGATGGCCGTCTACAGTGCCCCGGTGTTGGCCGACGCTCTTGGTGCCGCTAATGTGCGGGCGCTGCGCGCTGCGCAGCGCGTAGTGGCACTGAGGGCGATCAGGGGGTACCGCACCGTGGCCTCCGCGGCGGCCTTTGTGCTCGCCGGCTCCCTGCCCTGGGAGCTGGAGGCGGGAGTTCTTGCCGCCGTGTACGAGTTTACGGCTCCCAGGAAGATTGAGGCCAAGAGAAGGGAGGGCCGGGAGGAGGCGAAAGGACGATGGAGGCGGGACCTGGCGGATGAGCGGTATGGGCGTTACACTATTGACGCCGTCCGCCCGGTCCTGCCGGATTGGATAGGGAGACGCTGGGGTTCCCTGTCGTTCAGACTGGTGCAGGTACTCACCGGGCATGGTTGCTTCGGGTGGCTAAGCTAACTATTCATACATATATGAGTTGTTGAAACATGTATGTGTACCAAGCATACATACCACAACTACTCATATATATTTCGTATCGGGCAATAGCAGTAGAAACCATTATTCAAAATGTACTGTTTTTCATTATTTTATTAGTTACTATCTGTGCCCGCGATTTCGTCCGCGTGGAACCTTATATAAAAACAGTGATTAAAAGACATCTGAATGTATTAAGTACCATTTACTTGTCTACTTTTCTCTCGTACTTACGCCGCATGGTCATTAAAATTACAATAACTTTTGATAGAGTGGTCCGATTTTAATGAAACAAACACTAAGTTATTCTCGAAGATATGCTTTATTATTTTCTACTACTGTGACTCCAGTACTTTAGCAGTGATGCATGTTCTTACAACCAGATAGACAGACAGACATTTCTAAATATGATCGAAATGTATTTTATTACTTATTCCTAGACTATTTTTTTCACGAAAATAGAAAAAGTACGGACACGTCGGATTTACATTCTTATTATATGTGTAGACAATTCATTTACCTTGATAAAGATTTGATATGTGCTTCTATTTGATACTTTATTTTTATTTATTTGGTCTAAGTTTTTATGATTACTTGAACTAAAACTGTCTAATTAACATGTTTCGTTTAATTTTGTGATGATTTCTAATTTTTAACTATAACATGTGTAATGTACTTGGATTCATAATGAATATTAATTTAATAATAAAATATAGCGAAACATCAGCCTGTATACATATACAGTATGACAACTATGTCAAATTTAGCTTATCTACAATGTATGAGCACTTACGGCATTGTAAAGATAGAATTAGAAACTACACCATAAAGACCCACCGCGTACATGCAGTGTAGAAATTTTCAATTTTATTACCGTTAGGTAAATGTGTAAACCACAATGTAACAACAAAAGTTACATATACATTGTACACATTATTCCTTAAATAAAATAATATTTATTTGAACACTCGTAAAATAAATATAAACTAGAAAGACGAACGTATTAATAAATTATAAAGATCATTCCGTGTTCCTGTCTATGTATTGTTCTAAGTACAATATATTAGTCACTTATCTATATTAATAAATCTGCAGTTCTACACATTGCATGTTTTTTTCTAAAACTCTAAAATGATATCTATTACAAAAAAACAAAAAACAAAATGTCTATCAGCCCACTTGTTGTATGTCCGGATTTAACTCAAAAGTGGCTTCACCGATGTATTTCAATTTTGCACACGCAGTATACGAGTATATGCATATAGTTTAACAATTGATACTAGAATTATCAAAAATACTTTTAAAAATTGCAAATAACTTTTTTCTTTTTTTTCGAACTGTCTACGCTATTGGCCTAATAAGGTCATAACAGCTACACTGGACTAATGCAAATAACAATTATCAACCTATTATGTCCACGGGATTATATGATACTGAGGAATTGGTAGGCTATATTTTTACTTTTATCAATTTATACTTTTAGATTCAGTAAAAATAAAATAATAATATTACTTAATTAACAACCAATTATAATACAATAGCCCGCAATGAAATTTTGTATACACGGATTACACGTCGTTATGAAATTGATAGATTATAAAAATTATCAATAATCCTTTAAGATTTTGTAAATTCTTTTTACAGAAAATTAATGTTTTATTTCATTTATAACCGATTTCGATAAAAGAAATTACACGCGAAGTATATGCCAGTCCAACATTGATAGCATATTAAAATTATCAGTACTGAATCATAAAGTATAGTCATAATATAAAAAACTAAAAAAAGCTCTCCAACATAATTATTGTATAGAAAACGCGGTCGGATGTGCGATCTGTGAGTAGTTGCTAGTATCTTTATAATCCTAAAACACATTTATATACATTCCTCATTTCAATTATTTGTGAACGATTTCATGTTACACTTTCAAATATTAAATCTTATATCTAATATACTTGTCTAACCCAAAATGTTAGTTGTAGAATAGAATCCTACTAATGTTTTTCAGACCAAGGAATAGCTTTAAAAGTTTACAAAATAACTACATCCTCGTACACTATAAGTTCTAATGTTTAAAACGCAAGGTATATGCATAACAGGTTGGAGTCATTGACATCTCTGTACGCCTCGTAAGTCCTCCTGCCCGCCAAGGTTTACCATTAACGTTGAGTATCGTACTATAAATCTGACCAGATAACTGCACGCACGTTTCAGAGACGTATTTCAAAAAAATATTTACTTTTTTTATCAAACAAGTTATACAGAAATATTATATTTTCATAATTTAGAATAGTAATCTATACTAATATATAAAGCTGAAGAGTTTGATTGTTTGTTTGTTTGGTTGAACGCTATGATCTCAGGAACTACCAGTCCGATTTGAGAAAACCCTTCGGTTTTAGATAGCTCATTTATCGAGGAAGGCTTTAGGCTATATATCATCACGCAAAGATCAATAGGAGCGGAGCACCAATAAAGAATGTTTCAAAATCGGGCACTTTTTTCCTTTTGAAAGATATCGTTAGCGTTAATATTATATACGTTGCCATGGTAACGTGGTAAGTTTCTATCGCAAACATTTTCAAAGTTTATTTTGTTTTCCTATTCAAAATTTGTTATCTATTACGTATTATAAAAATAAAATTTGTGTATACAATTAAAATAACAACTTTTCGATGAATGTATATTGCTACAAATGACCAAAAAAATTTTTTTTATATTTTGTCTATATTTTTATATTATTATATTTTGTCTGTTTGTTTGTTTGTTCCGGGTAATCTCCAAAACGGTTGGACCTATTTTAACGGGAATTTTACTGGCAGATAGCCGAAATTATAGCGGTTGACATATTGTACTTTATTTGTCCGCGGCTTCGTCCGCATTGCTATTTCCAAAATGGTTGGACCGATTTTCACGGGGTGTTCACTGGTAGATAGCAGACCTCATAAAAAGTAATTTAGGTTTTTTTTATTCGCCTTCGGCCGCAGTGTAATATCCGTAATGCTTGAACTGATTTTCACGGGGCTTTCACTGGCAGATAACTCACCTTATAAGAAGTAACTTAGACTATTTTATTTTGTTACTCAAGACTTCGTCCGCAATATTCTACTATCTCCTAATCGGTTGGACCGACTTTCACTTGACTTTTACGGGCAGATAACTAGCGAGCTCGGAAGACGTTGTCCCGCCTCGATAATAAAAAGAAAATCTTGAAAAATTATACTTAAACCTTCCCCATGAATCATTCAATCTACTGGTGAAAACGGCATGAAAATCCGATCTGTAGTTTTTGACTTTATCGCGAACAGACAAACAGACAGACCAGAGGACTTTGTTTTACACCATGAAGTGATGAACTGTTACCTGTGCATTCGTTCGTGTGAATTTAATAAAAATAGTTTGTTTACTGTAAACAAGCGCGTGAGACGTGCGCTGTACTGGACTCAAAGAATAAATGTATGTAATTTGAATTATATTATCATTTTGGTCAATTTGGCGGCCATTATGTTTTATTTACCGCGTTTGCATCTACATAACTCAGTGATTATAGCAACGTATAAGAATAATACAATTATATCGACGATATGGGCATGTTTTGTCTATATAGTAAACAATTTAACACATATTGTTCGATAATGTATAGTTTAAAATTTTCTTTACTTTCTTATATAGTGTTAATGAGCACTGAGGGTGGTACATAGTAGGTTAAAGTTCCAGGTATGTTGCTGATGATAAATCCCATCCCATTCGATATACTATTCGTATTCACATATCTAATGTACACGTTACATGTTACAGTAGATGGCGTAATGTAAGATTGTAAGTAGGTGTGTACATTACAGAAATGCTTTTTCAAAAACATTTGTAACTATGTCACCATAGTTATTTAATACATTTAAAAAAACGCGTGCGGAGCCGCGGGGGACAGCTAGTATAATATAAGCTTTAAGTCAAAGGTATTTCATATTTTTGGGTGTCAAAGTTGCAGACAGCTGCTGAGAACAGAAAACACAAACAAACTCAATACATTATTGAAATTTTTATCCTAAACTAGCTGATCGCCTCGGCTTCGTGGGGGTGTATTAACAAAGAAAATGATACCAAATCTTCTCTTTACAATACAATCATGTAAAGAAATAAAATAGCTACTGAACGTCAATCTGTCCAGTTTGTCAATATTTTTGAAGATCTCGATACTGCCTTCTGTATCACTCACTTTTTATATGGAGATTTTTAACCCTATTTTTTCACTTTTCCGTATGACTTTGTAAATATTTTTTTCTTCATACAAATATTTATCGTGACTAACTACAAACGTAACAAAAAAAGACAAAGAAAACAGGTGTAGCCGTTCTGAAGAATTTGCATGAAAAAGATAGAAAATATTAGCAATGTCAGGTTACCTTCCGCAGACTTTGAAACCTAATAAATCCGCAAATGCAATTTCAACCGACAAATTTGAATATCAATTCATTGGTGTGTTACTTTTATTACGCATTATTGCAATAAAAAAAAATTAATGGATTGTACTAAAATTATACGGTATTATAACACGCATGTATAATGTATATGGAACATAAGTGCACTAGAAAGTACTGCAGATGATATCACGTCACTTCCGCTTCACGGCACGGGTACAATGAGTGAACGAGCGGAAGTAGCGCGCGTGCGCTCATCATGCAATCTATTCGTCGGTGAGGAACGCCCCACTAGAAAACCACTTACATTTTTCTATATAGAAACATGGAACATCGTAAATTTTATGATAAAAATTCGAAACTGTTAAATGTACTTATTGAATTTCAGTAATTGTAATAGTAAATTTGGCGCCGGATACATTATCCTTTTGTGTCGTCATATTACTACTTCGTATTTTTCTTTAATATTACTATATACACAAATAATTTATTTTTCAATATAGAAACATTGAATACCGTATATTGTATGTTAAATATTCGAAACTGTTAAACGTACTTATTGAATTTCAGTAATTATAATAGTAGATTTGGCGCCGGATACATTATCCTTTTGTGTATTCATATTACTATTTCGTATTTTTCTTTAATATTACTATATCGACGGGAGAAAGCGAAAATGTTGTAACTTGCATTTTTGGCTAAATCACTTTTTACCATATTCTTGTATAAAAAAATACCACTTCGAAAGGTGTGGGTCTTGCTTTCCTACGATTAAATTTTTCATTGATACGACCGTAGTTTTTGCATAGTTTTAGCACTATACATAAAAAAATTGTTAATTTTTGTCTCTGATGTAAAGTTGGATTTTTCAAGTTACGACACGACAATTCCGCTTTCTTCCGTCGATATAAACAAATTTATTTAGTAAAAGAAATCCGAAAACAATAAAGATTATGAAATCACACGTCCGTGAAACGTTATATTTAAATCTATATTAGTATTATAAATAGGTAAAGTTTATTTGTTTGTATGAAAATATAAATATTTTTCGGGTACTTACCAGTAAATCGCTAACGCTGGCTATACCTTATGAACTACATCAAAATAATATATCCCGGAATAGTATATCTCAAAAATGCGTACAGAAAAGTCTTTGATGTTATATCTCTTAAGGAAAACCCAGAGTAACCATTTGTTCTTTAAAATATTATACAAAAATAATAGGTTATTTGCAGTACTATTTTGACTAATATAGTATTACTTATCCAATTAAATATATACTTATAAAAGTATATGCCCAATCGGAGAGATTACTATTGTAATAAAGATCGTATAAAAAAAAATTACAAAAAAAAAATAAACCGACTTCGATATGAGAAACAAATAAGGTACTAAAAAGCGAAAAATAAGTAAATTATTAAATTAACCAAATTAAATAAAACATATTGATATTTGCGCTACCTAATAATATATTTACAGTCGATGCCAACTTAAATTCATATCATCTACATACAAAGTTTAGGTCCACTCTCGTGTCCCGCGATGTATAGTATCGTATTACCTGCAACAAATTTGAACTGTAGGTTAGCATCGACTTCAAACATATTATTAGGTAGCGCAAATATCAATATTTTTTTTTTTAATTTGGTTAATTTAATAATTTTGTTATTTTTCGCTTTTTTAGTGCCTTATTGGTTTTTTTTGGTTTTTCATATCGAAGTCGGCTTAATTTTTTTTGTATTTTTTTTTATATTTCCATTTTTAGTGTCCATAAATATACATGATGTCTATTGGGTATAATAAGATCATTAAAATCGGTTTCAAGTAGACAATAATACGTAGAAACAAAGTGGGTGAAAGTAAAATAAACGATATTTCATCCCCTTAGGGGTTGAATATTTTCTTCAGATTTATATGGGACTTTTTTTTTTTTTTTTTTTACGTGGGGAAATCCCTTATGGATACCCACCCCCTCGGGGGAGAGGATGGGTTATGTCCGACTCGCACGGACTAAAACCCCACGGTGTACGTCTGCCGCTATAGTTGGGGCGACACGAGATCTCTACAGATTTCATCGTGCCGCCCCAGCGGTTGGCCCAGCGGCGAAAGCGCCGCCGCCGGACCCCGTCTTGTTAGGAGACAACCGTGTACACACCGGTCGTCTCCTCCGTCCGCCGGACCTGTGCAATGGGAGAATGGGCCCCCCGACCCATCCTCCCTAGGTCCGGTTACGGTGGGAGGAGGCGGCGGTCAAACTGCCGCCTCCTCCTGCCTGTCCTCCGTTGGCGGAGAGGGTCACTTTGAGGGTTCTCCTCCCGGACCCTCTCCGCCGCCTCCTTCTGCGAGACGACTTCCTCGCAGAAGGAGGCCATTGCGTTCCACGCATCCTCGCTGCCGAGCATGGCCACAACCACGCTCGGCAGCGAGAGCTCCTGTCCTACCGCCGCAGCCAGAGTGCGGCGCTGCTCCTCCCACGCAGCACACTCCGAAAGTGTGTGCTGCGCGGTGTCCGGTTCAACGCCGCACTCGTGACATACGGCGGTCGGCTCCCTGCGAGCTATCCGGTGCAGGTACCAACCGAAGCATCCGTGCCCGGTCAGCACCTGCACCAGACGGAACGTCAGGGAGCCCCACTTCCTTTGGTTCCACTCCGGCAGGACCGGGCGGACGGCGTCGATCGTATATCGACCGTAACGCGCGTCCGCCAGGTCCTGCCTCCACCTCTGTATCTTCTCCTCTCTCTCCTCCTTCCTCCTCCATTCTATTTCCCCAGGAGCCAGAGGCTCCCCCAACAGTTTCTTAGCCGCCGTATAGTTATATACGGCGGCAAGCACCTCCGCCTCTAGCTCCCAGGGAAGGGAACCGGCCAGTACCATGGCCGCCGCCGAGGACACCGTCCGGTACCCTCGTATCACCCTCAACGCCACAGTGCGCTGCGCAGCACGCAGCGCACGAATGTTGGTGGCGTTGAGGGCGTCCACCCATAACGGCGCCCCGTAGGCGGCCATGGACCGTACCACCCCTGAGTAAAGGCGGCGGCAGGCGGCGCCCGGCCCCCCCGTATTGGGGAGGAGTCGTCCGAGCGCCGCTGCGGCCCCAACTATGCGCGGTCCGAGTCCCCTAAAATGGGGCTCGAACCGCCAGCGTCCGTCCAGGGTGAGGCCCAGGTACCTCATCTGGGTCCCCACCCTGACCCGGACGCCCTCCACATACAAGTGGGCCCCTGGAGGTGGCCCTCGCCGAGGCCCATGAAACATCAGGGCCTCGGTCTTTTCGAGAGCCACCTCAAGGCCCAACCTCCTTATGCGCCCGACCACGAGAGTTACGGCCTCCGTGGCCAGGCGCACCAGATCAACAAATTCCCCCCCCCCCGGGCTACGACTAGGGTGTCATCCGCGTAGCAGATGAGGCGCGCTCCAGAAGGGAGCGCGCCGCGGAGCACCCAGTCGTAGCCCATGTTCCACAGGAGCGGTCCCAGGACCGACCCCTGTGGAACCCCACACGCCGTATGGCGCCGGACCATGCGCCCTCTGGCGTCCACGAAGGCGACCTCTCTCCCGTCCAGGTACGCCTCCAACAGCCGCCGCAGGTACGGGGGCACTCCGAAAAAGCGGAGCGCCTCCCGTATGACACCATGCGGCAGACTGTTGAAGGCGTTGGCGATGTCTAAGGACACCGCCATCAGTCTTTCTCCCTCAGAGGTCGCCTCCGTGGAGACCCGTTTTAGGAGGGTCAGGGCGTCCAACGTGGAACGCCCTGACCGGAAGCCGAACTGCGCGTCCGACACGTTCGGCCCCACTTCCTCAAGATGCCGGACGACCCGGGAGGCAACGATCCTCTCGAGCGCCTTCCCGGTATCGTCCAGCAACACTAGGGGCCGGTACGCGGACGCGCAGTCCGGGGGGCGGCCTTCCTTCGCTATTAGGCAAAGCCGCCCCATCTTCCAGGGCTTCGGGAACTGCCCGCCCGCAAGACAGCGGTCAAACAGCTCCCGAAGCCACCCCCCCAAATGGCCCAGCGCCACGGCAAGCACCCGGCCCGGGACCCCGTCAGGGCCGGGCGCTTTTCGCCCGGTGCGTAGACGCTCCAACGCCCTCCCCATCTCCTCGTTCGTAATCGGGGGAGGGTCGACTGCCGCCTCCTCTGTCTCCTGGACAGGAGTCACGGGAGGAGGCATGGGAGGAGGAGTGAGCTCCGGAGGGCCGGGGAACAATGCACCCACGACCCTCTCCACCACCTCCGGCTGGAGGGTCTCCGTTGCCGGGGGCGCCTGGCCACGGAATTTCTTCCGGGCCACCTTGTACGGGCGCCCCCACGGATCCCTCTCCAGCTCTTGGAGCATCTCCTCCCATGCCCGCTCCTTGGCCCGGCTGATGGCGACCTGCAGCGTTTTCCTGCAGGTCCTATAGTCGTCATACAGCCGGGCCTCCTCCTCGAGGTCCCTGTTTGTCCTCCTTCGGCGGCTGCGCCCGTACAGCCGCCGGGCCGCGGAGCAGGCCGCACGAAGTTCCGCAATTTCGTGCGACCACCAGTACACCGCCCTCCTCCTTGGGCGGACCTCTAGTATAACCAATTCAAATAAAAAAAGAATCATTAAAATCGGTTCACGAATGACGAAAATATCGATTAACATACATAAAAAAATACATACAACCGAACATAGTAACCTCCTCCTTTTTCGAAGGCGGTTAAAAAAGGATTATAAACTGATTATGTACCTCCGTGTAATTCACAGTCATGTTCGAATGACTACTATGAATTGATTGTTCTGTTAATCATATAGCTATATACAGTATATAGAATTTATAAAAATCTATAAAACGTGACCATCCACCTTTATTGCGTCTCGATAAACGTTCGTGTCTCGTTTTGAAATGCATTTTAGTTGTATTTAACCACACTGCTCATATATTAACGTGTAGTGAACTGTATTTCAAGATTGTTAATAGTATATAAATATAGCTCGGAGCTGCTTGCAATATTTCCATAACTTGTTACTTAGCTTTTATATCGCATAACATGGGTGTTTATTAATGTATACAGTTCTGTGCTTATATCAGGTACACTGCAGTCGATATGTCGTGCTTCGATTTAAACAAATTAATAATTGTTAATAAATATATACGCCTAAATTAAATTTGAAAATCTATGATAGAATACATACATGTTTCTTTATATATACGACGACCTTATACCTATACTTAATAGAGGCCGTTGAATTAATGGTATAATATAAAAATCAAGCTCCTTTTTCGTATCAGCTAGACAAATATAAAAAAGAACTTACGCTTCGTTACTTTACTATGAAAATTAAATATATATACGTAATAAAAGAGTTACATCAACGCCATAGAAAGGCTACAATTAGTATAGAGGCATGACAACATGTATACAAATATTTACTTGCGTCAGAGTACCTTCTGGCAGATAGTCGCACGTTCTAGTGAAGACGGACGCCAAAATAGAAACTAAACATCTTCAATGTTACATAAATACACACTGTTTTAACTACCGACAGATATGACGGTATTCCTGTGAATTACGATATTTTGTTAAATATAACACATGAGAATATGACAGTACTAAAATTATTACAGTTTTATCATACTAATTAGGATAAAAATTAATAATATATAAATTATATTTTACCTTACAATCCATTACAATAATCATTACATAGTATAAAACAAAGTCCCCTACCGCGTCTGTCTGTCTGTCTGTTCGCGATAAACTCAAAAACTACTAAACGGATTTTCCTGCGGTTTTCATCGATGGATAAAATGATTCATGAGGAACGTATTGGTATATAATTTGTCAAAGTTATTTTTATAATCAGGGCGGGACAACGTTTGCCGGGCCCGCTAGTTATGTAATATAATACAATGTAATCTCCAGTATGATAGAGTTAATGTGAACAACAAACTGTAATTATAAGAAGTTTAAGGCAAAGAATTCTGAAGCTTATCCATCGACTAATTTGATAATCTATAGTGGCCAAGTCTAATTGAACCAGTTACGACGCCCGGATAACTGTCAGATTCGATACTACAAAAGTTATGGGATTTACCAAATTTACTGCCGCGTAAACCCAGATGTCTAATAAACTTTGTTTTATGGATAAGGACTACAATTTCGATATAATTTATGATTATCTTGTTATGATTTATTTACCACGTTTTTGCACATGAATACATGTTTTTCTAGTTGTTGTCATGAAAGAAAATATGAGCCAAGTAAATTTTCCATTACTGCATTGTATATGTGTCTCATGTCTGTATAATTTTCTTTGCAAACCGGAATTGTTTAATCAAAATTAAATAATAATAAAAAACTCACTGTAAACCATTTCTTCTCCGTTTAAAGTCTAGTAATTTCTAATTTCTATTGTCTAGTTTCAATAGGTGGTAGAGCCACGCTGAAGCTATTACTGGTTTCAGCATGAATGGATCGGCTCGCCCGGGTTAGTACCACCCTCTCACAGAAAACCGACGTGAAGTAGTATTGCTTGCATTGTTGCATTTCGTTCGGTCAGTGAGAGCGCCGGAGGACCACCATACTTTCGCCTCATCCCGACTTTCCCAACTCCTCTCCCCCGAAACAGGGGCTGGCAACGCACTAGCGACTCTTTGGGTGTTGCCTAGTCTATGGACGCCGGTGATCACTTACCACCAGGTGACCCGAATGTTCGTTTGCCCACTATAATATTAACTAAAATAAAAAGTAAACTCGACTAAGTACGATTGAAATTACGTCGTGAAAAATATAATATTCAGTTTGAATCACAGATATGTACGCGTAACATAAAATCTTCATATTTCGTTTATTAAGAGCAAGCAGATGCGCAAACACGTCTCAAGTTTAATAGATTACACTTAGCTGAATACAAATAGAGATAAAAACAGTATATATGCATGTATTCGTAAATTGTTTCTACATTTAGAAATGATGCGCAGACAATTACACTGAAATGAACTGTTACTGCAGACAATATAAAGAACTAGCTGATCTAGCGACGTGTTACTGTGGCTCAGTTATTATATCATTACATATTGATAAGAATTCATCATTGTTGTTGATAATATGACCAATAAGCGTCAGTTAACATTTAAATTATTTTTTTAAATATAAAAAAAATGTGACTTGAATATAAAAGTTAGACATATTCTGTCGCTGACTTCCTTCTCGAACTGACTACGCTATTGACCTAGCAAGGCCTTAACAGCTTCACCGGACTACTAAGGCGAGCGCTTAAAGCACTCAGCCGATTTTATTTTGACAACTAGCTCAAGAGTGCGCGGCACACCTCGGCTTGGGCTGTTGCCTGATACATGCAATTCGCGACGTATCTTTTTTTTTTTTTTAGCGTGGGGAAATTCTTTATGGATACACCACCCTCTCGGGGGAGAGAGTGGGTTATGTCCGACTCGCACGGACTAAAACCCCACGGTGTACGGTGTACGTCTTCCACTATAGTTGGGGTGGCACGAGATCTCTATAGACTTCATCGTGCCGCCCCAGCGGTTGGCCCAGCAGTAAAAGCGCCGCGGCCGGGCCCCGTCCTGTTGGGAGACAGCCGTGTACACACCGGCCGTCTCCTCCGTCCACCGGACCTGTGCAATGGGAAGATGGGCCCCCCGACCCATCTTCCCTGGTCCGGTTACAGAGGGAGAAGGCGGTCAAACTGACGCCTCCTCCTGCCCGTCCTCCGTTGGCGGAGACGGCCACTTTGAGGGTCCCGCTCACGGACCCTCTCCGCCGCCTCCTTCTGCGAGACGACCTCCTCGCAGAAGGAGGCCATAACATTCCACACATCCTCGCCACCGAGCATGGCCACAACTACGCTCGGCAGCGAGAGATCCCGTCCCACCGCCGCAGCCAAAGTGCGATGCACTGATGGCATACGGCGGTCGACTCCCTGCGTGCTATCCGGTGCAGGTACCAACCGAAGCACCCGTGCCCGGTCAGCACCTGCACCAGACGGAACGTCAGGGAGCCCCATCCTCTATTACACCAATCCGGCAAGACCGTGCGGACAGTGTCAATCGTGTATCGACCATACCGCGTGTCCGCCAGGTCCCGCCTCCACCTTTCCACAACTTCCTCCCTCATCGCTCTTCTCATTTCCTCTATTTCTCTAGGAGCTGGAGGCTCCCCCGACCGTTTCTTAAACGCCGTATATTTCGCCATATATTTCGTATCGGATAATTTTCTAAACTATTTCAAATTGATAAGGGAAAAATATAAAACCCTTCCATTTGCATGTGTAAGCGTGTATGCGTGCACGTGTGTGTAGGTGATATGTGTAATGTTGTCGCAGTGATGTAAGATTTTGTGTCACTGTATCGCGCGAGCAGCGTACTCAAGGGCTCCACGCCGAGGGAACGGACCTAGGCTTAGGCCACTACCAAGGGGGGCCTAGTCTGGTGTCGCTGACTTATTTATAGGCATTATCACGCTCTAGAACTTCTCTTTAGAACTCAATCATATATCTCTCACCGTTAAGGCAGCGTTCGTAAGAAATGTTGTCGTTCGACTGTTTCTACTCCGGCTTACTTTGCAAATCCGACTACCACAAAAAAGTCTTTTCATTTTTTGGTTTAATATATAGGCTATGACACTCACAAATAACGTGGCTTACTATTGGTAAAAGAATTTTCAAAATCGGTTTACTAGATTCAGATTACCCTCTCTCTACAACGTCACAAACTATACCTCTTTATAATATTAATATAGACAGCAATAACGATTATATATCAATAACGAATCACACTGTTATGTTATTTTACAATTAGCATTGTTATAAACGATTGTCAATTATTATGCTGTTGGCTTATTTATTGTTTTGTATCGTATTACAAATTTAAAAAATGATAAGATAATGTAATTTGTATTAGTATTTATTCTTCGTATCATAATTTAAAAAGTGAGCAGCGTCAATTAGGATGTTCGTTTCTTACGTAATTTGTTATTGGTTGTTGAAAAAAACTTTCTTATGCGCTTGTTGCGATAACACCGGCCGAGCATTGACATTGCCGATAATAATAATGGACAAAAGATAATCAACTGTAGAAATGAAAGAAGAAAGAATGCATTTCATTATTACTTAGTGTAATAAAAACCACCATCTATTAACTGACATTATAAGACCAGTGATAACAGACGTACACACATGTGTCACATTTATAAATATGTATTCTAGAACAACAAACAATTTATATATTCTTGCAAAAAAAGTAGTACAGGATACCGTATCGGAATTAGATTACACACCTGAGTCAACGTACCGTGAAACAGAATATCCTGTTGAAGCATAAGCGAAAGTAATTCCCTAGAGCGAACGACACGTGACCCACTGAACCACACATCAAGTCGATATACCATGTAAAACTCCTTCCATTTGATTCATATCTTTAATATAAAATATATATTAACATCAATCTTCTTTTGTTCTAGATCGCAAAGCGGTTACACAAGAAAAAAAGGTATGTATTTTTTTTGTTTTGTTTTAAAGACAACTAACTACAGCACTAGTGTTCAAGCTCTATGTTGTAGGAGACTATCCAACGTATAATTAATGGCCCCAAATACACTCAAAATTGGAACAACGATTTGTGTATCACACAAATATTTGTTCTGTATAATGTACGAAGTAGTCAAATTCAATCAGGGAAATTTAAACACCTTATGTAAATTATAAATTCACCAATTTGCAACGAGTGCGGTAAGGTTGACGACATTCATAATTTCTGAAAGAGTGAAAAAAATATCTAATTGAGAGGATGCATATTATATAGTACAATATTAATATCGGGGATGTGGGTGTGTATCACAGTATTCTGTCATAATTGCAAAAAGCTATGTAGTATATTTAGATTTAGTAGTTAGGCTATTTGTGTTTTTAGATTTAAGAGTTTTAGATGTATATAGATATAAGTTACGATGAGACTGACATGTAAAAATGATAAGTCCCTTAAAAAAAAGGTATATCTTGAAGTGTCTTCTTCTCGATGACTGGGTTGTTTTGTAGAACTGGTTGGTAGCTTTGATGTTGATAAGCGCCTTCTCAGAACGTAAACTTAATAAAATATTTTTGAACTACTCAACCGTCTGTGTAGTACACAGAAGAATAATTTAATTAAACATAAAATAATATTAGTGGTCGTCCAACGGTCTTAATTGTTAACGTCTTACTGTCGGGTTTAAGGTTGTATATTATTTAGGTTATTTGGCAAAGAGTGTAGCGATAAATATTATGGATGTAACGATCGCAAAGTGTGACGAATAGAGACTTATAAATAAAAGACTGACATCGACGGTATCGAAAAAAACTGTTTCCTTTTTTTTATTGACAACACTAAAACTCATCAATAACTATTAATCAAACAAAAAAAAACAAGGAAATTGGTTGACAAACCGAAAAGAAAACGGATTTGTCTTCACCGTCTAACCTAGACATCAGTCCAAGCCGAGGAGTGCCGTGCACCCTTGAGTTAGTTGTCAAAATAAAATCGGCTGAGTGCCTTAAGCACTAGCCCTAGTAGTTCGGTGAAGCTGTTAAGGCCTTGCAAGGTCATTTAGAAAAAAAAAATTGTTAGTTCAAAAAAACGTTTTATCTTCACTTATTTATAGGTATAATGTTTTTGGCTTGCGTGTTGACGCGTAATTATTTCATTGTTTATAAGGTTATCACATATCAGTAATTTGGGGAAATAAATATAGATTTAGTTCAGTAGCACAAATTGGCCGAGATATACCATAAAGTAAATGCCGCTCTGACTGTACAATCGTTTTATTTTATTATATAGATATATTGAACCACAGATAAATAATAAACGGTAGTGACCTTCACTGCTTTAAGAAAAAACACATGTGTTTCTTTTCATCGCATTGTGAAAAATATTTTCATAGTGAAGTATTTCTATTTTCCTGTGTTTATTTATAGCGAATAACTTTATGATGATGTGTAGAACTATCACCTTTAAAAAAGTAATCATAACAGATAAACAAACATAATAAACGAGTGTTCAATTTATGTTTCTTTCGACAAGCGTAGCATAATAACCATGGGAGATAATCGAATTGAACGTATAATATACTTATATTCAAGTAATTTTAATACTGAAATGCTATCATGTCGAATAAATATATGCAAACTTGACGTCCTGTGGAGAATATTGCTTAAAGATTCGTTTTTAATAATTCATTTAAATCCCTAAAAGAAAGAATATTCCAAAATAAATTCAATGTTCTCTGATAACACATTAGTAAGGATTCGAAGTAACATATTTGTCAAATATTATCCCTGACAAAATAGTATAATAAATCAAAAGTCCTTTTGTCTTATAAACTTTAGCATATAATATTGCGCACAGATACTATATTACTGAAATTCATAAAATTACAAAACATTACAGAATACATATGTTTTATAGCATAAATGTTAATTTCCAATATTATCAATAATATAACATATGCCCGCAACTTAACAACTCAATAAATATATACTTAACTAGCTGGGAACGCGGCTACGAATGTGGTGATTTCTGTTTATTGCTGTTATTATTTATTGCTATTACCATTTTTGTAATGAATAGTTGACTTGTACGTAAATGAAAATTGTATAAATATTCTAATTTCTACGTGTTGAAATTACCACGCATACTAATTTTCGTGGCGATAGCTTGAACAGTACAAAATTAGTTGCGTTAGAGCAACATCTCCTGGCAACTTTAGGCACAATGGATATCAAGAAAACATTTTCTTGATTGTTTTTCGAACTGACTATAGATTATACACTGTTAACAGGCCTGACGGGCCTTTACAGTTTCGCCGCGTTTTTTATACAAAAAGCTCAAGGGCGCCATAATCAACATTACAAATCGATCTAGGTTATCCAAGCTGGCTACTCTGGTTGTCAATACCATTTGATTCTCCTCAAAACGTAAAAATCTTTCCCTAATATTTTTTATGTTAACGGTACAGAAGATGTGAAGCAGCCGTATGCAATATCGAGTTATAGTAAAACAGGTAATAAAAATATATATTCCATGAAAAAACACTTATGTTTAACCTTTCAATAGGATCGTTTATCGAACTCAGATATGCTGGTATCCAATTTTACATTTACATAATATATTAATAGATTTATAGTTACGTTTGTAGATTGTTTTTTTCAAAATTTTGATATAGAACTATTATCGAGCCCACTGATCATAAATATGTTATTCGTCATAAAAGTATAACTTCAAAAATATATATTTTATTTTCAATCGATTTATACCGATTGAGAAGTCTAATATGCTATTGATAGCCTATAAAATTATCACAAATAGTTTAAGAAATTATAAAATACATTCATATTTTAATTATATAAAATAAACAGTAAAAACTAGATACTGCACAAAAGGCGCGTACAGAGCCCCGGAGAGTTGTTACTCATTTTATAAATATGTGAACATTCTCATAAACAAAGTTAAAAAGAGAATTAAAAAAGTTTATTTTTTACACGCAATATCCGTCATCCGTGAATCATTTGGACCACATGCTTGTATTCTTCATAAGGGGTTCTTGTGAAAATGTAGGTGGTAAATTCACATGAACATTGACCAACGTAAAAGATCTCTACTACTTCAAATGGCAGGATATATCCTCGAAAGTTCACCAAAGCCAGTTAGAGTATAGGGGAGGTCGTGAAATAACGGTCGCTTCCTACAAGCACGGATTAAAGTGCACATGTGGTGGGTGTGGGAATGTTTACCCCCTCGGGATGCAAGGTGCAAGTACTGTTTGAGAAATATCAGAAGTTTCATGAAACGTTTTATGTAGTTCGCTAATTAGATGCCAGTAATGAGGATAGTAAATTTTGTAGTATGTTATTTAAGTTTTAATTAAAAGAGTACTAACAATACTGTGTAACTATATTAGGGTGTCCATTATTTATCAAGTTAACTTTTTTAACTTGAGTATCGTTCAAATCGTTAGTTTATAGGCCAAAAACATTTAGAGACAGTCATAAGGACTACGGACAGACGGGAAAACTCAAAACAATGGTATAACTGTTCTTCTTTGAATTTTTAATTCAGTTATAGTCTGAATTATTTAAATTTCATTCTGTATAAATTCAAATTATTAGTATTAGTCAGAAATATATATATATATATATAATAGTTGTCCCCCGCGGCTCCGCACGCGTTTTTTTAAATGTATTAAATAACTATGGTGTCATAGTTACAAATGTTTTTGAAAAAGCATTTCGGTAATGTACACACCTACTTACAATCTTACATTACGCCATCTACTGTAACATGTAACGTGTACATTAGATATGTGAATACGAATAGTATATCAAATGGGATGGGATTTATCATCAGCAACATACCTGGAACTTTAACCTACTATGTACCACCCTCAGTGCTCATTAACACTATAAAAGAAAGTCATGAAAATTTTAAACTATACATTATCGAACAATATTTGTTAAATTGTTTATTATATAGACGAAACATGCCCATATTGTCGATATAATTGTATTATTCTTATACGTTGTTATAATCACTGAGTTATGTAGATGCAAACGCGGTAAATAAAACAAAATGGCCGCCAAATTGACCAAAATGGTAATATAATTCAAATTACATACATTTATTCTCGGAGTCCAGTACAGCGCACGTCTCACGCGCTTGTTTACAGTAAACAAAATATTTTTATTGAATTCACACTAACGAATGCACAGGTAACAGTTCATCACTTCATAGTGTAAAACAAAGTCCTCTGGTCTGTCTGTTTGTCTGTTCGCGATAAAGTCAAAAACTATAGATCGGATTTTCATGCCGTTTTCACCAATAGATAGAATGATTCATGGGGAAGGTTTAAGTATAATTTTTCAAGGTTTTCTTTTTATTATCGGGGTGGGACAACGTCTTCCGAGCTCGCTAGTTATCTGCCCGTAAAAGTCCCGTGAAAGTCGGTCCAACCGATTAGAAGATAGTAGAATATTGCAGACGAAGTCTTGAGTAACAAAATAAAATAATCCATTTTTCATCGCAGTTAACAATGGGGTTCAAAATTCCTTCATTTGTGTGTCTGTTGAGCAGTGCAAGGCACGTCTCGACGCGTACTCCGCGCTGGCGATCATTGAGTTCGTGGGGCACCCATTTGTCAAACTTTTTTACCTTGCCAATTTGACGCAAATGGACCAATATTGTTTTGACGCTAACGTCGAAAGCTGCTGCTAATTCAGCCGTAGATTGTGTATCATCAGCTTCCACAATCGCCTTTAATTCGTCATTGTCGACCAAAGTCTTCGGACGACCGCGAGGTTCATTTTCAGGTCGAAATTCCCAGAACGGAAGCGAGCAAACCAATAACAGGTGGTGCGTTGGTTTGTAGTGTTAGCTCCGTAAACGTCGTTGATGTTGCGTGCCGCTTGTGCCGCGTTGCTGCCACGACGGTACTCATATTCCATAATTATTCTAATTTTTAACGTATCCATGATGACAAAAAAGATTGAAATGCGATGAAAATGTAACACTAATCAATAAACAAATGACTACTTTTGGAAAAAGAATTCCATGTTTTTAAAATAAAATTAATTTGAAATTAGAATTCTTAGCCAAACAAAAATTATTTTCATTTGAAATGGCCAGTACTGCAGAACGGCAATTTCATAGGTAAAGACCTATTATTAACGCTAACGATATCTCTCAAAAGGAAAAAAGTGCCCTATTTTGAAACATTCTTCATTGGTGCTCCGCTCCTATTGATATTTGCGTGATGATATATAGCCTAAAGCCTTCCTCGATAAATGAGCTATCTAAAACCGAAGGGTTTTCTCAAATCGGACTGGTAGTTCCTGAGATCCTAGCGTTCAACCAAACAAACAAGCAAACTCTTCAGCTTTATATATTAGTATAGATAGATAATAAATATCAATATTACAGGTACACAGGTCGCTATACTATGCGTCGCTAGCCTTACGCAGGCGCAATACGGCTGGTCACGCTTACCAGCATGCTGCTGACGCGAAACCATATTTTTTCTTCTGCCAAAAAAAATCCAGATAAATGCGCCTAAAGGAATTTTCACTTGAAAAATCCGATACCGTTTTACCGTGCCTCAATAACGATACTTTTCCTATCCATGTAACATGGGTTTTTTTCACCTCTTAGAAATTAATTATTATCTTGTTTGCTTTATTGAATAACTTACCAAATATTATAAATTCTCCATCTATTGTGATATGAAAAAAAAATTGTATATATTTTGAAAGATCAAAATCTATTTTTACCGTAGAAAAAAAACTAACTGATACTAAAGGTTGTCAATAGCTATAAAACAAAAAATATAAAATCAGTGGACAATCATAGTAAAAAAAAAATGAACTGTTTTATATTCACCTATTTGTATGCAAATCTGTAAATTTAAATTATCATGCGTATAAGTTACATTATAATTTGTACACAACATTTTAAATGGTGCCAAAGTAACGATCCTATTACACTGAATACAAGTTACAAGATACACGTTTCATGCGGTTACGATACGCGCAAAATAAATGTTTCCTTATTAAAATTTTCTGAGAATATATAAGTAACATGTATGCGTACGGATAATTTTCCATTATGTCTTTAGCTCCGACCGCAAAGTGGCTGGTGCGATTACCTCATTCCGATATCGCTGCGTTATAGTGGGTCACCACGACGCATAAAAATCTTATAAAATTAAACAAGAACGTTAAGCGAGGCGATGTTATTAATATAATGGCTCATTGATAGTATTTTGGACACTGTGAAATAATCGTATAGTGAGCTTTCTTGAGTTTTTTTATTTTATTTTAGGAGGCAAACGAACAGGCACCCTCTTAGAAAAACCCTATCACCTTGTCACTATGAAAGTTGAGTCAAACTTTTTGCATAGAAATTTTTATGATATATACTCTACTGTAATTTTAGGTCTATTTAGACACATGTGATATTATATTACATAATATTAGCTTTTGCTCGCGATTTCGCTCGCGTGAATGTATGTTTTACTTAACTCTCGGAAACTTTTATCTGGATTAAGGTACCTACGTCTTGTTCTTACACCTGCAAAGAATATGATGATTGTTTTTTTATTTATATATATCATAAGAGACAAACGAACAGGCGGCTCACCTAGTGGTAAGTGATCAGCGCCGTTCATAAACACTAGCAACACCAGGGGGTCGCAAGTACATTGCCAGCCTGTATTTGGAGGGAGGAGGAGAGGGGAAGGAGAGGTGGGACTCCGGTGCTCACACTTTTTTTTTAACGTGGGGAAACCCCTTATGGATATCCACCCTCCCGAGAGAGAGGGTGGGTTATGTCCGAGTCTCACGGACTAAAACCCCACGGTGTAAGTCCAACTGTATTGTTGGGATCCGGCGCTCACACTGACCGAACGAAATGCAATAATGCAACACTATTACTTCACGTCGATTTTCTGTGAGAGGGTGATACTTTCCCGGGCAAACCGACCCATTCATGTTGAAACCAGTAATAGCTTCAGCGTGGTTGTACCACGTACACCTAAAAATCTTATCAAACAAATATATAGGTGCGTTTTGGCTGTTTATCAGGTGAGATTGTGGCCAAACCTTAAATGTAAAGTATAAATAAACATATTCATCTTCTTCTCTAATTTATGGCGGCGTGTGTAAGCAATACACAATTCCGCCAATGTCATAGATACAGAGTGTGCGCTGTCTGTAGCAGATAGTGTCATAAACGAAGGAGGCCGATTTAAAAATGTAATTCGAAAAATAAGATAATTAATTCGTGTTCTGACCGAGTTATTGTATGTTTCCCACAAATATACATACAGGCATAGATACATATCAATTATTAAAATAAAAGATCAAGAAAGATTTTTCTCATTTTATTTTATACCCATAATTTTCTACTGGTGCAAAGAAAATCAAAGGGAGCAATAATAGCGACTGGTCGTCTTTTGTTTATAGTTGGGCCAATTTGTCAAACGGTCCCTGTGTAAAATTGTTTTTTTTTTTTATTTTGTCATTTTATTATAAAGTCAATTTTGCACAATTTAACTTTTGTAGTTTAAACGTTTCGAGAAAGTTAAATAATAATAAATTTTTCCGAAATTATCTAGTTTGTACATTTTCGAGTTTGGAATAATTTGGGCATTGAGGTTATATCAGTTTGATTAATATTAGTACGAAAGAGATCATCAGTATACACTGGTATAAATTAAAACTTTCACTTCGACGCGGCGTTCTTATACTTCGATATACAAGCTTTACCCACGCAACATAATTTTATAACGAAAATATTTATTAGCTTTAATAGAGGTCGCAGATAGACATCTGAAAAAAAAAATTGTTTTGCATATTACATTCCGGTATAAAAGCAATTGTACGTAAATATAGTATAACGAGCCTACGACATAATGTGATTACGAGTGAACGAAAACAACAGAATAACAACCTTGGTAATATTGTGTTGTTTTTCTATTAAAGTACTGTTTGAGTTATTAGAAAATGATATGACATCATCTAAACAATTGTTAATTATATATATTACTAGCCTCTGCCCGCGACTTTGTTCGCGTGGAATAGTTACTTTGGGATAACGCTAACACGCAGCGGAAGCTCTGAAGAGGAAAAAATACCCCGATTTTGAAACATTCTTCATTAGTGTTCCGCTCTTATTGATTTTAACGTATTAATATATAGCCTATAACCTTCCTCGATAAATGAGCTATATAACACTGAAATAATTTTTGAAATCGGACCAATCGTTCCTGAGATTACCCCTTACAACTTTACAAACTCACAAACTTTACCTCTTTATAATATTAGTATAGATACAATAACACTTATTTTGGTTTCCATCCTGACATAATGGCTTACGCTGACAATAGATTATAAAAATAACCTTTCATAATGTTCTTATAATTAATTTGGAAAAGTAAGTCCTACGTTATAAACCCTAATATGGCCGTTTTCAATAATCTAGCTCTAGTTAAATGTAAGTAGCTATCCGAGATAGGTCGTGCTTTCCAGTCCATTTATGACTGGAGATTCAATGACAGTATGCCCACAAGTTTGGATAAGGTCACAGATAGATACAATCTTCTAACTCCAATTAAGAGCGTCCCTCAGATTCGTTTTATTTCTCCGTTTAAAACATTAGGTGTTATGTTTTAGATTAACATTATATTTACTAAAATTATCATGATTATATAACAATAACAATATCTTAAAATGATAGTTAATAAAGATAAATATGTATTAAATATAGTTTGCTCTTGTCAATCACTATGAAACGCTTTACTTTCCTTTTCTATGAACTTACATAAGAAGATCGAATATGTTTTCTATCTGTATTTATTGAAACGGATAAACGGGCCGACAGATAGCTCTAGTAGTTATTTCAAATTTCAGTTATAGATAAAGAGATTATTGGAACCGGCTGTAAACGCGGTTTTACTCATGTGTATTGAACGATAACATTATATTAATTGTTTCATATTATTACATCATTCATTTATTTTGAAATTCGAGGATAGTTAATTAATTTTTCGAGTTTTAATATGAATGGGAAAGAACGAAGTATTTCCATTTTTTTTTAAATTAATAACAGCAAATCCCGTCAATAGCTACTAAAGAGAAAAATAATAAAGATTATCTTTATAATTAGAATGTTAAAAAACAAAGGAGGACGATATAAAGCAAATATATTCTATTATCTAAATTCTAACACTCTTAATATTTATAACTGAAATAATTGCATATCTCACGGGCGAATTGATGGACGCTAAAGTAGGTCGGATATTAGGGGACAGAAACGAGAGCAGCCCGCTCACAAGCGCGCAACTGGGTCGCACACTCAGATTCAAAACCGGGGTTGCCAGACTTATAGCCTGCCATCTGTCCCGGTACGGTAACGAATTACTGATATAACAAAACTCCAGCATGTTGAAACAAAAGTTACAGAATTGTATACTACGATCACTGAAGTTCTAATTTTAAATGAAGAATTAATTTTATTAATTTAGGTATAATTTGAAATTTATTTATATACTATAAAAAAATGTCGGTGTTAAATACAAGTATATTATGTAAAAATATTGTAACAACAATACTATGTTTATAACTTCAAGAAACGAGCGTATACTTCTATAAAAGGCCGGCAACGCACTTGTGACTCCCCTGGTGTTGCTAGTGTCTATGGACGGCGGTGATCGCTTACCATCGGGTGACCCGTCTGTTCGTTTGCCTCCTATAATATAAAAAAATAAATAAATAAATAAGACTAGTTATACCGTCAGACATTATCCTGCCATGTAATAATTAATGAGCGTAAATATTTAGAATTTAAAAATATTAGGATCTGTTGAGACACTGAAATTTTGCTATTATATGTATTATTATGGTAGAAATCCAAAAAAATATTGTGTATGTATAGTTCAAAAGAAGTAGAAGTGAAACCTTCAAAAAGAAAGCGAGAAGAGAGTATGTCTCACTGTTCTCCAATACCCTAAGGCAAGCAAGATACAGCTCCCACTCTACTCGACACAGTGTTTACCCTCACCACTTTTGGTCACACAAAAAAGTTGCGGATCAAAACCCACCCATAAGACTTAGTTTCAATTCAAATATGTATAAACTACATTTAGACGGAAAATTAAAAAAATCTAGATCTCAACAACAGTGCCAACTATCGCATATAAGTGTAGCTAAGAACTATCCAGGTAATCCCATATGTGCAAAGAAATATCAAAAAATCAAATTGGGAAGAGAAGAATTTGTGAAAATGTTATATTCACCGTAGTCCGATGAAGCTCTTAAGACCTTGATAGGTCAATAGCGTAGTCAGTACTAGAAAAAAGAAATTTTTCGCTTAAATATTTCGACACATACATATATAAAATTTAAGAGAAATTGTAAAATAATGAATAACATCGACAAGGAACAAGTGGATTGAATTTATAGAAATAGCAAAGGATTATCAGCTATGGCAGGACTTCTAAATCCATATCATAACAAAAAGTGGATGTGAATCTGTGAACTGGAAATAATACCTACAGACCTCGTCAATCTTTTTGGCCGCTCCGAATATAGCCATAAGTTCAGATATGCGCACAATTTTGTCAAAAGTTTAATACAAAATAAGGCAAAAATGTCATTCTGTGAATCTAAAATTGGCATTTATTTATCCATGAGTTGTCTTGATGTTATGCATATAATATTATTATACTGTACACGTACATTTAATACGTAAGTATCCAAACTTTTTTAAAGCAAGTATTCAATACGTATTTAACTTTTTTGTAATAGCACGGCCTATGTTCAAGGTATTATATAGTAATTTGTTATCATGTTTTTACTATCAATTATTAGTGATACCTCTGACAGATAGAGATTTTAATACAGCTGGCTTTATTGTGACCATCGTACACATAACCCGTAAATTGTAGGCATACCGTCTCACTTCGCTAGTCTTTGTAGTTATTCCGTTACCTTGAGGCTCGAGGTTTTCGCCGTGGTATATGCAGGCTAGCAAGCGTGACAACGACTGTGAATGAACTTTCGTCCTTCAGCGTTTTTTTTTATAATAGTGTGTTGATGTTCTCATTTTATACTATATACAATAAATACGTAAATTACGGTATAGAAAAACCAGCAGTGTTAAGCCGTCCACTAATTTAACTTCAATACCGAAAGCGATACATAGTATACTGTCTTCATATCACCAAGCTTATAATTTACATATTTAAGATGATCTAATATTTGGGAAAATATTAAAAATGTAAGTAGTCTATTGTCGACGATAAAATTAAATAGTAAAACGTGTTTCTTTGTTTATTTTTTCCAAACAAAATTAATTAAATGTTTTACTACTTTAAGTGTTATGAATTAATTAAATAAATGTTTTTGTCACTGTAATAATATTTTTCAATGTTTTGAAAAATTCTGACAAAAAATCCTGAAATAAAATAATTCTGTTAAGATATTACCATGTTTCCATATTTCAGTAACATGCTATGGATATATGTCTCTATCGAAATAAAAATTGCAGAAATATATGTATTTGTATATTATTTTTATTTGTACTCGATATTATAATACATTCGGCGAATAAATTAGACTACATTTGAGTGTTTTGTAAACATTTTATGTACTCAATTTTTTGGCATTTCTATATGTAACTAGACACCCAAACATCTCAATCGTACTTACGTGTAAAATGTATTATTTTGTTTATTTCATCTTTTGAGTTGTATCCAGGCATTACACATCTAACCGTAATAAATCTGGTCTACATCACACCAAATTACATTTGAAAACATTATATTTTAAAAAATAACAGAGATTTGTTTTGGGCACGATTGAGGTTAAATATAGACCGAGAGCATGTAGAAAAATGATCTAGTTATTTCTATACATACCTGTATACTATACATATACTCTTTCTCTTACGCATTGTCACGTTGTTATATAAATTTTGAATAGAAGATAGGGTAATAATTTAACATGAATGTACGTTGTTAGACAACATAAAACTTTCGCGGCTACGTTACAAGCAATTTTTATATACCCATTTGTTACCTAATGTTAAACGCACTTTCACATTATCATACAAATGTCTCAATATAATATATGAATCGAAGTTACACGCAGTCTAATAAATATATCGTAAACGATTAAATAATACGACCAGACCGAGATAACGTTATCTTCTTTTAAGTTATTTTGTAGATACTTAAATATTCAAAGTTTGTAATGATTTCGCTTCGACTCCGTTTTGTAACAGTACAGTTCGCGTCAAACTTTTTGACCGCTCTGACAACAGATGCGTATAACACAAATTTAGGTATAAGTACGTATTATATCTTTATATATCAATTTCTTTTGTACGTTTGTATGTCACTGAACTCTTCCTAAACGGCTGGACCGATTTTGATGAAATTTTGTGTGCGTGTTCGAGCGGATCCGAGAATGCTTTAGATTCACAATTGGACCCGCTAGGTGGCGCTGCGGTATAATTTTAGATTATTTTTTTTATTATCAAGGCAAGACAACGTCCGCCCGGCCGGCTAGTTGTGTATATAATATAACCTCGAAACAACTTAAGTATTAATAAATGCCAAATATTTTCTATATTAATATTTTAACTTTCTTTTGTATTATACTCTTAACCATATTATGCGCAAATTCGAACATACGGCTACAGAGAGGCCAAAAATATTGACGAGATGTGTATATAAAATGATTATTGGCTTTTGGCTACATAACATTTAAACAAATAATTTCTGTAATAAAATTACCATTTCACTGATTAGTATAATTTTATTTATGTTCAGTTATAACTATAATTGAGGAGAATTGCACATTTGATGAGTCAAACAATCAATTAATATTTCAATGAGAGGTCTGGCAGTTTTTTCAATTATTTAGATGATCTGTATAAAGTCATTTTGTCTCTACTTTGTTTCATACAAATTTCTTTAACTTCTATTGTGCAATGAATGAGTGTAAGTTTTCTTGTTCCAATTTATTCTTACGTATTAATTACACTAACATAAATAGACTTTTGAGGAAAACTTTCGTTTGAATTATAAATTTTAATGAATTTAATGGAGTCTGGGGAGTTTTTGTAATATTAAACTTCCATTTTGTTTTATTTATCATATTCATTTTAATCTCTTCTTCACATTTAATTAGTTATGGATTTATAATAGTTGTGTTTTAGAATGCTTGAGCAATATGCTTTACATTGATATTTAAGCCCACGAACAGGTATCGCTGAGAAGCAAGGATTAATATCATTATGTTGACAACCGATGAATATCACAACGAAATACATGTATCTACATATTGCACATGTAAATGATAATATAAATGACTACGCTGGCTGTACTGATACCGAAAGATAATGGGGTGATGTCATGCTTGCCTGATACTTTATAACATAAAAATATTGAGGCTGTCTTAGGTCTCCGAGACGTTATTCGATCCACCTTACGTTTTTATGTGGATAATAAATAATGTATTGATAAAGTATTAAACTGATAAGTATACTGACTGAATGTTTATACAATAGCAATATTTATGGAGTATACTCTGTACTCGATTCTCGTTCTAAACCAGTTAAAAAAGTAAGTGCTTAATATTTGACCTAATCATCTATAAAAATATAAAAAATATACACAATTCTCTACGCGTCTATGTTAAAGCACAGTGTCAATGACCGTCGGGTGATTTCACTTTCAGTTGAAAGTGAACGTGGGAACATCAGGAACTAAATGAAAGGGTTTATTGTCCGTTTTATTATCGAAAGTTATTGACTCCGGATTGCCCATTGTAGCTTTCGGTACCGGTCATTGCACCTAGGTTTAATGCATTCGTTTTTATACTTTTGAAAGTCTTAGAACAAACTTTGACTTATGTTTTCTTGGTTGTTTATTAGTATTTGTTCTGATATTATTATTTTATATGTTAAATAAGACCATGAAGTGTCATATCCTAGAATACTGCTCGTGTTTAGCCTTCCACCTAATATAGACACATTTTAGCGACTTGTCCGCGTTGCTTATTATCTTTACAATATGTTTTATATACAGAGGAGAAAACATAAAAAAATATTTTGCTTACTAAGTTTCTTTGTAAATATTATCCGTTTACTTTCCGTCTCCGGCACCTCACTGCTTGTCTTACTTATCCAAGGCAAGAAAACACATCGTTGATCTCGTAGCACTAATAAAAAACGTAGTTTCTTTTTTTTGCGTATATAACTGTCGACCTGATATTTATATAGATAGATGTTTTTAAGTTTATTCATTTAAATAAATAATTGTTGGATAATTACAATTAGTTGTTGTTTTGTAACTCTACATTCTATATTGATGATAATATGTGATATAATATATATAAAGTTACTATAAACAAAGGTACAAAAACAGTATATGATTTTTTTTTGAACTGACTACGCTATTGACCTAGTAAAATCTTAACAGCTTCACCGGACTACTAAGGCGAGCGCTTAAGGCACTCAGCCGATTTTATTTGGGCAACTAGCTCAAGGGTGCTCGGCACACCTCGACTTGGGGTGTTGCCTGATGTAGGCAATTCGCGACCTATCTGAGCTAACCTAAGCTAAGCTAATTATTCATACATATATGAGATGTTGAAACATATATGTGTACCAAGCATACATACCACAACAACTCTTATATATATTTCGTACCGGATAATTTTCTAAACTATTTCAGTTTGATAAGGAGAAAAAATAAAACCCTTCCACTTTCATATGTAAACGTGTATGAGTGCACGTGTGTGGAGGTGATATGTGTAATGTTGTCGCAGTGATGTAAGAAGATTTTGTGTCACTGTATCGCGCGAGCAGCGCACTCGAGGGCTCCACGCCTAGTCCTAGGGGAGCCTAGTCTCGTGTGCGGGAGCGAAATTTACTCCCAGATAGAATTTATTATGTAAACTACAGTGTCATTTATTTAATGCAAAACAGTCAAACAGGTCGAAAAAAAACGAATGAGAAACAATTAGTCAGGCACTTCAGAAGTTACACGGAACAGACACAATTTACTGTTTAACTATTTAACAAAAATTAAATTGTTGGTCTGTTACTAAAAACAATCGAATCCCTGATAAAATTTACTCTTTACCTACCTATTAGCTTATCGGTACGGGTTACAATTATGTTCGTATGGACAACAGAATATTGTTTATAATAAAAAAAGATAAATCACGGAATTAGTACTGAATTAATTCTTTAAATCAGTCCATGGTTATTGAAATTATACTGCTTTTGGCGCGTTAGGGAAAAATGATGAGAGTAAATTTTTACGATGCGCGCGCACACCGTCACGAAAAACCGACACCCTGAAGTTAGCTATAGTCAACATTTTGTTTCTTTGTATTTGTTGTTTGTATTTCTTTGTATTAAAACTTTCAATGCATTAATTACCTTTATTCTATTGTTAGTGTCGTTTTTTATCTTATTCCGCCAAAGAAGTATAACTTCTAACGCGTGTACATAAGTACACACACACTTTTTTATTAAGGCACTCTTTATATATAACTTTTCTTTGTTTCCTAATTTCTCATTTATACCGTAAAATATTATGGTATTCAATTGATTACAAAAAACTTTTAATTTTATTCTTTTGAGAAATATAAACAGTAACGATATTAATTAAATCTTTCGAATGCAATTCAGGCATAAGGAAGAACAACCTTTTGAAACGATGTTTTTATTACACATTTACTTTATGAAATTTCATTTTACTGTAATTGGTTTTGAACCGAAATAAAAAGACGATATAGATATATTTATATTCATTGAGAAGCATTCACATTTTTTCTTATATATACTAACAGCGTGTTGAAAATTCATACAAATATAATTGCATTTTATTCGAAACTTTATGTAGAAAAAAACAAAGTCAAAAAAAAAGTCATCTGAATGTATGAAGTTCATTTACTTTTGTCTCGTACTTAAGTCGCGTCGTCATTAAAATTACAATAACTTGATAGACCGACCCGATTTTAATAAAACAAAGACTAAATGTTACTCAAAGATAATGCTTTATGATTTTCTTCTAGAGGTGATAATCATGAATGCAGTATTTTAGCAGTGATGCGTGTCCAAACAAACAGACAGACATTCCTAGAAATGATTGAAATGTATTTTATTACTTATTCCTAGACACCTGCCAAATTGTTTCTACAAAAATATTAAAAAATACATACATGTTATATTTACATTCTTATTATATGTATAGATTAGTACAACGCAACGTAAAAATGTATGCTTGTTACTGAATTATATAGATGAACGTTCTCGTTGGCGAGACTTGTGGTACAACAATAGTTCAGCAGGTCGCGTCAAGGCACATTGGACACGCCTGTACCTTAGCACACGAAGCAATTACCGTACAATCAAACAAACCTTGACTTCGAATTCAGCTGTTTATTCCCCGAAGGCGTTTACTTGAGCGTATACTATTTGAAGGTGACTATGAAATTTAACGACGTATTGCTAATAAAATAATAACGGATAACTGAATAGATTGTAAGATCTCGTCAGTTCACATATATCTGTAACTTTTTCGTCTTTGTATATTTTATTTTGTCTCGTTTTTTTTTCATTAATATCTATAACTAGCAGCCGCCCGGGACTTCGTCTGTATTTGTGTTTCTGTAAAGGATTGTATATACCCGAAACCCTTATTTTTTTCTAAAATAACAGTTTATAAAGATACTCCTTTTAACAATAGCTATTTGCCAGTGCAAGTCCCGTCAAAATTGCACGAACTCCTTAGTTCCCAAAGTGGTACAGGTGGACCCCCAGTAATCCACGGGAGACTCGACGGAGTTCACACGTTGGCGTGACAAAAAAATGGGGGTTCACGAAGATTTATCTGCTTTCGATAGTGAAGAACTAAAATATTGGCTTGACTTCACCTATCATTGTAAGCAGATAATAATTTAAGAAGTTCAGCGACTGTTACTTGTAAAAACTTCGGAATATGGTAGAAATGTAGCTGCAGGGGGTCCATCGGAACCAGCCAAATTTTGAAAGTGGTCTATGAGAAAAAATGTTGGGAACCTCTGGACTCTGACTCTTTCAAGATTACGCGGAATAAACAGATAAAACGTTTGAAATTCGTTTTTTGTTATAAGTACCATATATGCTTGTATATTCGTTTAGAGAAAAGCTGTTATTTTATTGCACAAACGCATTTTGTTATGAAATGAAACTTCTACTTTGATACAGTAAACAGGCAATTCAATCCTCTTTTAATTGTATAGAAATGGCGCAGTATTGTAGTTACTTTATTATTCTAAATTAAACCAGTGTACCAATGGTAGTACAATTGTACTTTCAAAGTGTCTGTACTGATGTAATAATTATTGTAAAAAAAAATGGATATAATGTTAACAATAAAAGTGTACATAAAATTTGATGATCAATTTCATTATCAATTAGTTCACATTTATTTACTTATTTCGATACTAAAGTGTTATCACTATTGTTTGTTTCTCGATAATACTAAATATTAGTGTGTACAACACTCTGTTATTTAAATTAGATGAAATACCAAATATATAATATTATGGAAATACAGGGAAATACAGATTGCAATTTCTCAAGCCATTGACCGCAAATCGCCAACCTGCTCGATAGCCTCGAGTCATCTGTAAGCGAGATTACCTACAAACCGTTCTTCTATAGAGATCGAGGATCCGGATAGGCAATGCTTAATGACTTTCGATATTTATGAGTAGTTAACATGAGATAAGAAAATTGTTATCCATTTTTAGTGAAAAATATCCACCCATGAACGATCAATTTAAAACTGTTATAGAACGTCAGAATCATTATTTATTTATTTATTTTTTATATCAAAAGCAGGCAAACGAACAGGTGGGTCATCTGATGTTAAGTGATCACAACCGTCCATAGACACTAGCAACACCAGGGTTGTCGAAAGTGCGTTGCCAGCCTGTGTATGAGGGTGGGGGTAGGTGTGGAAAAGGGGGAAGGGAAAGGGAGAAGGGAGGTGGGCCTCCGGCGCTCTCACTGACCGAACGAAACGCAACAATGTAAGCACTGTTACTTCACGTCAGTGTTCTGTGAGAGGGTGGTCCTACCCCAGGTGAGCCGACCCATTCATGCTGAAACTACTAATAGCTACAGCGTGGCTCTACCACCTACAATATTTTACAATTATCATTACATAGTAAAAAAACAAAGTCCTCTGCCGCGTCTGTCTGTTTGCGATAATCTCAAAAACTACTGAACGGATTTTCATGTGGTTTACACCGAGTTTACAGTGATTCATAAAGAAGGTTTAGGTATATAATTTGTCAAGGTTTTTTATTATCAGGGCGGGACAACTTCCGCCGGGTCCGCTAGAATATAATAAATATGGAGACATGAAAAATGTGCATAATCTAAGATGTAGCTCTATATAAAATCTAATCCAGTTTACAGTATACAGCCTATTTAGTATTTATATTTAATACGATCTGATACTCGTTTGAGTCGTTCATTATCTTAACAATATATTTTATTTAGAGGCAAAAAGCAACAACAACGCTTGCCCCACTTCTCGACTGCAATAAAACATACATCTCTGAACTCGTAATGCTTACAAAAATCGTTATTTCTTAAAACTATAATAACTATATGAAGTGAACTATCGTGATATTTTTTTTAAATAGGGACCAAATATTTAAAAAGTAAAATTAAAGAGTTTGACAGAAATCTATCCACTTTTGAGTGATGTGCGCACAACGGCAGACCTCCTATCATTCTATTTATTCTATTTTATATTTATTAGCGGGAACGGCGGTCGTTGACCAGCCTTGATAATAAAAAAAAATATCCTAAAAGTCAACCGCAGCGCCACCTACCGGTTCCAGTTGTGAATCTAAACCATTCTCGGATCCACTGGAACACGCACACAAAATTTCATCAACATCGGTCCAGCCGTTTAGGACGAGTTCAGTGACACACACACGTACAGAAGACATTTATATATAAAGACTAAATAACTTTGTAACATTATTTACCTTCATTTATCGTATTGTCTTTTACTGTAATGATAATTGCATGACCATAAGATTATTAATTTAATAGTATAACTCTAAATAATTTTCACCACATTCAATATCACAGTACAGATTCTTGACCTCAACGCTTTAAAATATCTTATATCTTACAAAATATCGTACAAGCTTAAAGTATATTCGAGCCATACGGTCTGTTAACTAGTCGGTTAGAAACCAGTTTTGTAACGTATGTAGTTGTTTTTATAGTAATAGTATCATTCAGTATAGAGGAACGAGTTATTAGACAAAATAGAAACGGACAGTGCAGTCGAGACGTAGAGGCCTTGCTCGTTGTATTACTCATTGGCCTACTGAACTTATTAATGTTTATATCAAATAAATACCTACAAGTTATAAACAAAACATCGTAAACTAATCTAGGTGTCCAGGCTTCGACCTCAGTTGATGTCGTTTATCTCTGGGGCAAAATAACTGCTCGTGAATATTCAAGGATGAAATTTCCATAACGTTGTGACATGAATTAATTAGAAACATTATAAATGGGAATGTGAGTTTGTTCATTTGATTGTTACGCTCCTTATGATTTTTTATATACACGCTGTCAGGAGACGAATACACAGGATTCCTTTCATTTAGAAAAAGTCGTGTTTTCGAAGGATAGGTTATATCTATATTAACACAAGTGAAGCCGCGTGTAAAAGTTAGTATATAAGTCGGAATTATGAAATTCTTTTCTATTTAACTTAATCAATAGGTATTAATCGATTGTTTTTTTTTCATAAACATTTTTCTTCTTTATTTTTCTATAATTACAGCAACTTTAATATGTTTAATAGTCAGTCTGTCTGTCGCCGTTTAATTAAATCATTAATGCATAGATAATTATATATAGTTACTTAGATATCGCTTAGAACAAACTTCAGTAAATGTTTCCAAAGTTGATAAATCGACAGTCTTAAATATAAACAAACAATGTGTATGTACATAATACATATAAAATCTCATTTGGTAATAACATGAGATTATGACCTTCTCTTGAGCTTCCTCGTAGGGTCAACCTCTGCAGACAATGCCAAAATAATCACATGGCCATTGTAGTTCATTGTCTAGGTTTAGTATAGTAAGTTTTATTTATGTTATCATAGGTTATAAATCCCTTTGGTTCCTTTCCCTCCCTAAATTAAAACTTATCTATCATCCTTGGGTTCAATATTAAATTAGACTAGCTTGTACCTAAGACTTTGTTAAAGGTTAAATTATTTTTCTTATTTAATGCACTATGAATACATTTGCACAGAACACAAATGTATAACAAATATAAAAATAAAATGTATAAAATCGTGTTTGCTTACGGATAAATAAACGCCAATTTTAGATTCCTATATTAATATTTTAACATTGATTTGTATTAAATTCTTGAATTCAATTAGGAGCAAGCCCAAACTTACGGCTATATTCAGAGTGGCCAAAAAGATTAAAGAGGATTGTACAAATAAAGCATCAGAATTTATTTGTATTTTGTACGACGGGCAATAAAATACAAACAAAAATTTTTCGAAACAAATTACAGGGCAATATAAAAACGACTTTTCGATTCCGCTCTTCAAATATTAAAGCCATTCGGTAGGGCAAATGGAAACGAAATTACAAACGCTGGTGTACCTACCCTGTGCTTTAAACGACTACTACAGGAGTATTTGGTGACCTGCTATATCACACTAACGGTGACATAGCTTTCTTAAGAAGCTATTTTAGGTTCATCCATTAGGTAGCGATTAGTTTATTTCTGGTTTATCTAAATAAAATAAAATTTAGAGAGATTTAGAAAGGTAGGTATTGTCTTACAATGTTTAGTAACGGAAACGATAAATAGATAAATTATTGGAAACAATTGTGAATTATTATTTTACTATTTAAAATATTGACAAAGCCAATCGGCTCTGAAATCAAATCATTTATTTCGTAGCCGCGAAAGTATTCCAAAGATTTATTTTAACAGAAATGATTATCATAAAATACTAAATTTTGCTCGCGACTTCACTCGTGTTAATGTAGATTTAACTGATTCCTCTGGTACAGAACTTCTTTATAAAATGTACCCTATATCCTTGTCTGCCCCCTGATAACATGAGTGAAAATTTTCATAATTATTAGTTAATGATTAGTAACGAACAAACAAACTCACTTTCTCATTTATAATATTAGTAAGGATAGATAATTCTTGTAGTAACAGAAAATATTTAGATTTAAATTACTTAATACCCTATATAGAATAAACAGCGAAAAAAAATACAAGTTAGAAACTTTTTATATCATTGAAGTTGCCACAAGAACAACGTTAATTCACTTAAATATTAAAGAAGTAATAGTAAGTATCTAATAATTCCCAAAACAACTCGCACTAAAAAAGGTAATCGGCTTCGGACAAGCAGACATATAAGCTTTATAACTTCAAACAGGTTTTCGCTTTGTTACAAATAAGCATCTTGGCTCTCTTTCATTAGTATTCTTTCTACTACCCAAATATCTTCCCGAAGGGAGGTACCTGTACCTGTATCACCACGATAGCTCACCACGTTTCAAAGAAATCCACACTTATATGTTTTCCCACATACTTGTTGGTAAATGCGACTGTTTAAACCTACGGACATTGAATTGACATAACACTAGTCAAACCACTCGACCACAATGACGTTTTACTAGACTTCCTGCAATCAACGCTATCATTAATTATCGGACGATTAACAGAGTCTATAAATCTTAATAATATTGTAATTGTTTACTGCATACATTATGTATTAACAAATGGGACGTCCCCTTTAGTTTATTAATGTTATCACGATTCAATATATAGTTTTACAGACTTTTTGCCGGAGTTTACTTTAAGCGCAATGTCAAGCGGGTTTTGGTCTCAAAAGAATATTGAAGGATGAATCAATATGTGAACGATGGTGATGTATGGAATTGACACCTCTATATGTGCATCTACTAGAAACGATCGTAACGTTAAATGTATTATAAACTAGCTATGAATACCCGCTTCGCTGGGTCATTTTTAATTGTATACTTATTTGTTAATGTTAATAATCTATCACTACTTACTTCACAATTTTTTCACATAAAAGACACATTTTCTTTTTTCTTATTAATTTATTGATCTTACTTATTTTTACATTAAAATCTTATGACTAAGTAGACATTAATATCTTTTATCATCTAACATTAACTGATATACTAAACATTTTTATTGAAATACATTCTTATATACTACGTTTATGCTTTTGCATAGGAACTTCCCAGATCATTTTAGAATTTTCTAGAACACTCTTATCTAATCAGAATCTAAACGTAGATTTTAGAACTCCCTACATCATTCCAGAATTTCCCAGATCATTCTAAACATTTCTGGATCATTCTAGAATTTTCTAGAACATTCTCATTCGATTAGAATCTAAACGTCGATTTTAAAACTTCCCATATCATTTTAGAACTTCCCAGATCATTTTGGAATTTTCTAGATCATTCTAGAATTTTCTAGATCATTCTAGAATTTTCTAGAACATTTTCGATCGATCAGAACATTGTTATACATATTAAAGCTTTCTAGAACATTCCAGAAGTTTCCTGAACAATCCAGACCATTTTAGATCAATAATAGTCACATTTTCAAAGTTAACATCTTTCAACCCCCGTATCTTTTACACCCTTATAATTATCGACTTGCAACCACCATAGTGCACAATGGGAACCTTGTACCTATTGCCACATACAAACACTTTTCGTCTGCAATGCGTAGTTTTAGCTGCAAAGTAAAATATAGGGACACACACCTCCAATTTTATATATATAATAGATATATATGTTAAAAAGAAAAACTCGATCGAGTTACTTGCCCGTTTTTCTCGATGAATGTTGTTTTCCGAGCCGGTGGTATTTTTGACATTCATGAGCTCCTTCTTAAGGCCTAAATTGAAAAAAGTATTTCTGGTTTTAATGTTGATCTTATCTTCTCTTTTAATATTCTCCACGGCGCCTGTCCATTGACAATCTAATAAAATTATAACATCAGATTGACTATTTCATAAGCGACAATAATAATGAAATGTAAAAAATTACAATACATATAATTTAACAATAGGTACGAGAATTACAAACAGAAGTTGTGTAACAAGGTATAGTATGCGCGCGTCTCCCACGCTCATTATGCCAATAAAATCATGTAGAATTAGCATACAATCCATAGAACGCCTTCTATAAATGAAGCTTAATGTTCATTTCCCGTTGTTGAGATCCTGGATAAAACTATATTGCATTATTCATCGTATAGTAAGCAGTTTATACCATTATTGAGCGTTTTTTATTCTGTATTGTTTATTTGGATTTATGATATAATAGCTGTATACTATTTCAAACTTTGACAATTTTGATTTAATTGCAATACAATTAGGTAATTTTAAACTAACTCTGCATGGATCACGGCCATTGAGTAGACGATTGACCACGCAACTGAGATTCGAGGTATAGTATGTCGTTGACATAGGCATTCACAGTTCAGCCCTTCTTGGTAATGTTCCGTTCTTATCTCATCGTGAGCCCATCGATGAACCGTGTTGAGCTGCTCGGGGTGATCTATTAATTCGATCTTGCTTCGTGTACTCCTCGGCTGATATTTTCTATGGTAACAGCTCAGCTCCTCAGATTCATAGCATAATGTAGGTCTATACAACCTTCTTCAAATAAATGACATGCAAAAGAAAAATGAATGTGACTGATAATTTTTAAAAAAGCTTGTACAAACAAACAAATACCAATTTGATCTTTACAATATTGTAATATAGTATAGACTAGTAGGGCCAGCGGACGTTGTCCCGCCCTGATAATAAAAAAAAAAACTTGACAAATTATATACCTAAACCTTCCTCGTGAATCACTTTATCTACTGGTGAAAACCGCATGAAATCCCGTTTAGTAGTTTTTGCGTTTATTGCGAACAGACAGACAGACGTGGCAGAGGACTTTGTTTTATAATATGTAGTATTTAGCAACCACCTATGTCCTTAATACACGTTAATCCAAATATTAAAAAAAATTTCGACATAGCCTATAGCCATTAACCTTTTCTACCACGGCAATAATGTTTAGAATTAAATTATTTCAGAGATTAACCGCCTACAAATATTCATAAACGTTACCTCTTTACTTTGAGTTACTTGTAGTAACTTATGTTAAAGATTTACACGAATACGCCGTCAAAACATTACGAGCAGTTAAATGCAGACCATATCTTAAACAAACAATCAACCAGAAGTTTATTATTATGACCTTCATGGGCATAGACGATAAAGTAAACAGTTTCATTGAAAAATAGTTAAAATAGCTTATACACACGTGCATTTAATCATTCAACTTCGGGTATAAATCGGGTTCGGTTGTAAATAAATCGAGTATTCTGTGCATTTTTCAGCTGATCAATTACAGAAACCGAATGAATTTCATTAAATAATTGTTTTTGTATTCAACTGTAATAGATATTAACATCCCTTAATATCAAAACAAATACTAATAAACAACCAAGAAAACCTAAGTTAAAGTTTATTCTACGACTTTCAAAAGTACTTTTAAACGTAAAAAATCACATCTAGGTTCAATGAACAATATTAAAGAGGAGCTTTCAAAGTTGATCATTATGTAACTGCTTATCATCGGAACGCCGCGCCGCACTTTCGAACAAAGGGAAGCGGGGCGCGGGTCGAGGTGGGACGCGGGTGGGACTGCGCAGCACGGCGTGGTTCATTGCTTTCCTTATTATTACACCAGTTCGTTTTTGCGTAAATCACCTGATGTTAAGTGTATATCAGTTTTGCGATTCTCATGATAATTAGGTCAAATACTAAGCACCTATTTTTTTATTGATTTAGAACGAGAATCGACTAGTGATTATCCTGTAAAAATATTGCTGGCGACTAACCAGTCGTGCTGTATATTTAAATTCATATTTAATTCATACATTTCAAGAATAATTTAATTGTTCGTATACAACATTTAGAAAAAGATGGACAGTAAAATTAAGAACAACTACGTCATTATTTCATGTTTCACGTAGAAACTTTTAGATATCGTGATCACGAAGAAATGTTATCGCTAGTCGGTATTCAGTATCACCTTAGTGACGTCTCGATGTTTTGGTCGTTTTCGTTTCATTAACTGTGTAATTTTCTACCTTTTCGTATAATAGTTTGTTGACTCACAACATTTACCATAAATTCTTGTGTCAAGTAGATATATGTCAATGTTGAAGCATATGTTCAAGTGCTATCATTAAATAAACTATTCAAGCGATAAGTTAATATACAATTACATTATCGTGTATCGTAATTTAAGATCAGTGTATCGTTTTCAAATGAAATACAATTACTATATTTCATTTCAGAAATTTAACGCTCTACGTTCTGATACAACAAGCTTGTTAGTGTTTCTAAGGTAATTTTCTAATGTTTGTAAAATAATACTTACCACGTTCATTAATCGTGTATATAATTAAAGACTTCCAATTACAAATTATTATTTTAGTGTTAGTTATCACTTCTATAAATAAAAACAAAGTCGCTTTTCATCTCTGTCTTTCGCTTTTCGTCTCTGTCTTTGTGTTACTTTATTTCTCCTAAACTAGGTACCTGATTGTGATGCTGATTTTACTGTCAGTTACAAATTACTTTGAAAAAGTTTATAATTTACACGTGTTAATTACGTTTATATAAAATAGGAAATAGTCGATGTATTCTAATAACGTCGTAAGAAGCAGTTTTCGGTCGCTTGATAACAGTTTCCAAGCCTTATGAGAAAAATAATGCAACACAAACACTGTACATCTTAAAAATTACTACAAAAATGTCCGCTTTAGTATTATACCTACTTAGGATAACCCAAAATAATATTTTTTTTTATATTTAACTTATGATTAAATTATAATTGGTTATTTGTGACACTATTTTCTCCAATATAGTATTAATCATTATCCAATGAAAGTCTAGTTAGACTGGGTATTTTATGTAGACCGTAACTGTCCTTTACAGCATATCATTTCAATACATCTCTTAAAAGATATCGCGGATTTAAAGATTTGCAGAATAAAAAAAATTATGCAAGTAAAATTACTCACACTTTTTAGCGCAAAAGTATAGACGACCACACGCTATAATATCATTTATACGTAATGTACGACAGGGTTTTACTGAAGTCGCGTGGCGAAGGAAATCATTACGGCATTGTAAGGAAACCTGAACGTTTGAGCTGTTTTCTCATATTTCTTTCTCCCTTCCTCTCATATTGCCGATTCACGTTTGACCCTTGAACGACAACGTCGCCAAGGAATTCAACGATGGAATCTTCAGTGCATCGGATCTGGGAATTAGCCTATTTAGGTATTTACTGCCTTTCAATGTATACAAACAAACACTATGACGACGAAGCGCGGATGTACCGTTGTAGGCACGA